>JAWPHD010013391.1:0-68579 GCA_037043455.1 Cyrtodaria siliqua
TTCTTTTTCAAAATTACCCATTTATTTAACATTACTCCAAAGTTGTTTTACATTTCTAGAATTCTGTCTTTAAACGGGTTAATTGTTTAACTTTTTAAGTTATGTGCCCTGTATGCGTACATTTCTCTGCCATCCGTTTTCACGTACCATGCACGCCAACTGGGTCATATTTTGTTTAAAGATGAATTAACAAATGTAACTCTTAAACATCATATGAACATTTCTTGATAGTCCCGGAGAGAAACATATATTTAAAACGGCTACTAAGTTGTATGTAAAAAGAAGTATTATTTGCATGACGTAGATACTTCTTTTACCACTGCGTGAAATGAGGTAAATCTGAATCGTATAGCTGCGCAACTATTGCCAGATAATTGATAAATACATTTACCTGTGGAGTAATTTACCTGTTCAAAATTTTCTACGTCATCAAATAAAATTATTTTCGCTTTTCACAGATATTTTCACAGATATTGCAATGTGTGAATTGTAAATATATATTGTTGTGTATTGATTTCGATTTAAATAAACAGAAACATGTTCATGAAACAAAACATGGCCGGGGAACTTTAAATTCAGAAGGCGTTACGGAATGGGTCAGATCATCGGATATATTGCTCATGCTAGCTGACAATTAAATCACCTTTTACGACATCAAACGGTAACAGACAGATGGACGGGTAAACGGACGTTTTAAATTCATAAACCTATAATCACTCCACTATCCCGCTGATGGCAGCGGATCGCACAGACACCACCATATCAACATCGGACAGGGCACTGTTTACTAATTCATGACTTTTGTTTGGGCCAATAGACATTGCCCGCAATCGATCAAAATTAAGAGTTTCTAATTTATTAACATAATATGCTACCATTTAGCGATACATTGAACATGTTATTTAATTCAATCACTTTACCACGGAAGATGCATCTTCGCAGTATTAGTTAACAGAAAAATTAAAGGCACAAAAGCATGACAGCAAAGGGGGGTAGGCGATAGGTCGCCCTGAGGGACCAGTTTAGTGCTACCACAGCAGATGGCTGATCAAATAATTATTGGGCAGAATCAATGCAAGACTAGTCCGATGTTCCTTAACAAAACATATTAGAAATGAATCATAGGTTTCGATGGCGGAAATTGACAGGGGGAGGAATAAGCGTGAATCTTGTTAGACAGACTACTACCACTCGCTTTATTTAATTTGTAGGACATTTTGCGGCGTCTAATTATATCGTTCATGTCATTGTATGGGTGGATATTAATTAAGACGAGAAAACCGAGATTTTGGAAGAAAAGAAAAGAAACAGCAGATATCATTTGTCAAACAATCATGGAACTCGTGTTTTAAACAAAAACAACTCGATTAGAATATTTTAAACAATTGAAATAATTGAAGATATTAAAGTTAAGAGCAAAACGCAAAAAAAAAAGACTATTAACACTTTCATTTTACAAATGCGATTCAGAAATGTATAGGGCAATTAATAATGATTATAAATTAAACCAAAGTAGGCGAATTTTAATTTAAACAAAGATTAATTACAATCATGATTATAATAAAAAATAGTATGTGTATGTTTATGGTTTAACATGCGGTGCTGGTTTAATTATTTATCGACAGTTTAAATAATTAGGCAAGTAATAAATCATAAATTCTATTTTTTTAACATGTCGCGATTTCTGTGTTTCTGTGTTGTTTTAACCGAACCTTTGACTAAACGAATCATGCATTGTGCACATGCCCAGGCACATAAGGCACAAAAGGGGCCTGTTTCTGGTCTTTTTACCCCAAACATTAGGGTAGGTCGGTAGGAAAATCCTTACTATACTAAATTCAAATCAAGAACATAAAAAGCATGTTTTCTTGAACATTCTTGAACATATTACATAATATGAGTGTTCCACAACACTTACATGCCTTACAAATAAGAAAGAAAAAAACTTCTTTATTTTCTTTTCTTATTTTTAAATGTTGCCCTAAAAAGTTTATGGTTTGAAGTTTAAAGTTTGCTTAAACATAGGGTCGGTCGGAAGACCAGAAGCAAACCTTTTTTGTGGGGCCTAACTTATATTGCTTAGACACTATAAAATAGATAAACTATGTTTTCCTTCTAATGTAACGACATGTGTAATAATAAAACAAGTCAGTACTTATAAATAACATAGATATGATAATATAGCTTATACAAATCATAGTTTAGTTACACAACAACAACAATAACATAATAAACTACAACTACAAACACTATAACAACAACAACTACACAATAATAATAATAGTTACAATAATAATAATAATTAATATTATTAATAATAATAATAATAATAATAATTAAAGTAGCAAATTAAGAAGACAGGGGCAAAAATGATGATAGAAATAAATAACATTAATACGGTTTTACGTCACGTTTTACATCTGTAATGTCTTAGAGAAATAACAAGAAGGATCCTATAAGACATGCCACAGTCTGGGCCCGTACCCTAACGGTGTATTCCAGGAAAACAAGGAGCATTTTAAAATACACCCACAGCAATGACAGTAATCATGGTATATTGAACTTAAATTAAACGTGAATATTATACACATTACTCGAATATTATACACATTACTCGTTGTTATTTTGTAATTTCAAGTTTTGTTGTAAGAACGTAACCTTCGTAAAAACAAGGACACGACATATGCACGTGATTAACTTTCAAAACGTTGGCATCACTCTCTAGCAATACTTAACACTGCCCCAAAATTAGCAGAAAGATCTTGTTATCGCAGATAGTGCATTAGATATATAGTGGTTTGATAGAGCGCCTTGTCCCGTTAGTATGTCTAGAATGGAGACTTGACACAAGGTATGCCGGCCATGACAGTGATAGATAGTAGTAATCTAGAAAGGTTTCAAATGTAACAACTCCATTACTCCTCCCGTGCTGTTCATGTGCTGTGTGAGTCTTTTAAAAATATGTGCACGTGTTAATCGTGGCAAAGAAACCTGTACTGCTTTAACAAGGTGCATGGGATACCACACACTCTACTAGTTCACATGTATTTCCATAGTTTATGTGTTCTGGTATTTTAACACCAGAGGACGTATTAAATGAATGCATGTACAAAAATGCATTGCTTGTGTATTGTCTCTATGTGTGTCTGTTCGAATTATTTTTTAAAAAAAGTGCATGAATTGCCATGAAACATTTCATATATTAATTTGAAGGTTTAAATCCTTACGCTACATTTAACTACTTGCAGAATCAAATGAAGTTTGGTATTGGCTGATTTGTTTTATAAATAACAACAAAACAGCGTCGTCCATTAATATTTTTAAAAAAGCAAGTGAAAACATAAAAAAATCTACAGTTCATCAGAAAATGGATATGGTAGTTTAATATCGTAAACTGACATTTAAAAATAAAAAATAATGTACTATAATTATAGAGATTATTTAACGAGCTGACAGGCTTGTGGTTCTACTCACGAAATGATAGAAATAACAACACGTCTCCTTTAAACTATGAATCGACTCCAGCAGTTAAATAATATATATATTACATTTTAAATAGTTTGTTTATCATTTTAATCGAAATGTTTCGCTTTGGCAAATTACGTCGACGTCTTCAACCCTTTATATTGACGTCATAATGTACGTCACTGCCTTATGTGTTGGTTATACTATTAGTTATAATATTAGTTATAATATCGATTATGAATTGTATTTCACTGAGAAATTCCGGTATTTCGCTGATAGAAATGTAGTAACTAAAACATGTAGTAAATAAAACAATTCACAGGTTATTGACGTGTTTCGACAATTGATAACAACGGAACATTTGAACCGACTATCACACTACTTAATTTCCTTGAGGCTATATATATATATTTACAGCTAGTACACGTTATGTTAATACATGCTGTTAACAACTAAGTACATACTAGTTTATAAGAAAGTTGTAAGAAAATATGAAATATGATGTCAGGGATCGATCTTTCGGTAATGACACCAACGAAGGTATCATCGTGATCATGAAGGCGATCGTTTACACCATGTTAATCGTTCACATGATGGATTGATCAAGGATGAACGAATAATTACTCTTCATACATTTACAGTCTTGGGAAGGTAGTTCCCTCATATTAGTGTTGCTGTACCAGATGGATGAGTCTATTGTCTTTATCAATCGTCGTAGTTTAAATAGTCATAGATCTTACGCAGGCATTTCATCTGGAGACGTTTAGGATAATTCCTTTGAGGTTGCAGAAATTGTAACAACGTGTGTAACGTGTGACAATACACGGATATGCTATTGCTGCATGACATATTTTTCAAGTATATAATCACTATCGCCCAATAAATTCAATCGTTATTGTATTAAAAGTAGTTAAAAATCAATTAAACACAATTTGTAGAAATTATTGTAAAACATAAATAAATCGATAAGAAATTTAAACAAAGGTCAGAAAATAGATTGAAAATGTTTTTAGTTGAATTGAAATGAACTGAATTGAAGAATTTATTTTAAGAGGGTAACCCAGTTAGTTAAAATACTAATATTCCCTGAGGCACTCTTTACAAAGAAACATAGTAAACAAAAACATATATAAACGTTTATAGCAACACAACGACATTGACAATGGAAACAAAAGTGTTCACAAAAATAAAAATCTATATTGTGATTCAATAACAATTTTAACGAGAACAATTTCAGGTATTGCTAATGGACATGATACAAGTAGCATTCCGTGTCATTATATTCATTGTGCACATGATGATAAAAAGAAAACACAGAAATGAAAACAATTTCATTTTACCAAAACAGTTATGCCTACAATAATTTATTATCGTGCTACTAGTATTCATTATCATAATGAGGGGAATGTTCGATTGTTATACTGTACTTTTAATCCACTTTATATAATTGTTTGAAAAAGATTTTAACTGACGTGCAAGATCTTATATGCTCTGGGATTTCGTTCCAAATTACTGGCCAAGAGTAAGGTATACTTCCTTTAAAAAGCTCCTTATTTGGCTTAAACAATGTGTGCTCATATATAAAAACATATTATAGTGATTTATATAGTCTGATTTCTTTCAGGAAATCTAAAACAAGACTAAAAATCTATAGTATCAAATAACTCTTTCATAGTATTAACATTGTAGTACATTTGACGCATAGGATCAAAGTCTACACATTCCAACAATATGTGTTTGGCCGTTAACGGTGCAAAGCAGGGTATACATTCTGGTGTAAGACTAACGTAGACCGTGTTTTCAGTTACAATTCTGTGTTCAGTTAAGACCAGTGTAGACTGTGTTTTCAGTTACAATTCTGTGTTCAGTTAAGACTAATGTAGACTGTGTTTGAAGTTACAATTCTGTGTTCAGTTAGGACCAATGTAGACTGTGTTTTCAGTTACAATTCTGTTTTCAAAAGAGACGCTGTGTTCAGTTTAAAGGCACACACGGCAACCTTAAAGGGTTTACCAAGCATATCGTCTGCATTTATTTATCCATATCATGTCGACTTTAAACCTGCTTGCATATAATTAAATACATTTTGAGTTTTCATTATTTCATCTTATTCATTAATATTTCAACATATGCAAGCTTATAGACAAATTAACGGGACGCCGTGAGATTTAAAACGTAAGATTGTATTTATTAAAGCTGATGTTTACAAAGTGTGCAAGGACAAAACAAGTTTGTTCATAGCGTTATGTACTCAAACTTACGCATTAATAATTTAAAACATTTTAAGATATACTATCCTAATAAAAAATGACCCGGAAGTGATGTAATCAATAGACATTATTTTAAATACCACAATCACTTTGCTAAGCAGACAAATTTGTGTGGTTTTTTTTCTTCTTCTTAGTCTAACAACTATTGAGTACATTAAAATGGTATTGTTTTGCTGTGGTCTGCCTTAAGTACGCATGGTACAGTACATCCTCGATATACAGCCCTAGAGGATAGCCCCAGGTGACTGAGGTCTGCTATTAGATGTCAGGCATAATCACAAATCGATTAGCGGAATATGTTGCCTGAACCGTACAGCAGCGATAACACGTTATTTACATAATATTTACATAATTCATGGCGTGAACGACTTATAGATTACATATGGCGATACGAGTGATACATCTATAGCTGGAGATGTGTTACATGTCGTATAATTAATATCTGACTAATTAGACCAATAGATCATATGTATTAATCACTATTTGCACTTCTTTAACTGACATATCCGTGTATCAATTAAAAAGACAACTTGCCCGGCATTTTATGAGTTTATCAGTATTCGGAGTGGAGTCTAGTACAGCGTATTGGGACTGAGATATTTGAATAACGGTATAATGAAATTAAAATAAAATAAAACAAATTATAAATATGATATTAATTTTATCTAGTTTATCCGTCCTCGTTCATGCTATATGCCGCTTTGATATGACTAGCAAATTAATAGAACTACTTTATAACATGCTACAACTACAGCTACAACAACAACAACAACAACCTTCACTACCGCTACCACCACCACCACCACCACCACCACCACTACTACTACAACCGCTGCTGCAGGGGCTTTGGAGTCTCCTGATATTTAAAAATGTTGCCACAGTATCGATTTGGGAGATGAATACCATTTTATGTTGAATTGTCCTTGTTACACAAGAATCCGGACAATTTATATTAAAAAATATTATTATAATATACCTAGTATGTTTAAATTCTTAGAATTAATGCAGACACAGGATAAGAATATTGTTATAAAGTTAGCAAAATATATTAGTACAGCTTTAGCTGTAAGGAATACAATCCTGATTAATTAAACAATGATTAGCTCTTTTGTATTTTCATTCTCATATATCAGTTATTTAATATTCATATTGCTCATAGCAAATGTACTTTTGTCTAAATTACTCGACTTATTATGCATGACAATTTATGTATGTATATATAACGATGTACGTATGTACAAGTTAAATAAAATATATGTTCTGTTCTGTTCTGTTCTGTTCTGATATTTAAAAACAACAAACAACAATAACAATGAAATGAACGCCTTTAGTTTTTGATGTTTTGTTTTTGTTTGGACAATAGAAATTGTAAATGAGGGACTCCACCAATAATGTCAAATTCTCGCAGTTGTAGTAGTAGGAGTCGTACAGTGTATATTAGCATCAGGAACAAGTTACAATAGCAGCAGCAATAGCAACAAGACAATCCAGAGCTAAAATAAGCTTTTTGATAAATTGGGTATTTACCCATCGGTATTTATTATATTGGGTATTCATGATTTCAACTGGATACAATAAAACAATAAACGTTTGAGACATTGTTTTGGGGTGACATTTCACTAATATTGAACACACAAAATCTATTAAAATCAACTTTTGCAATATGCTTTATACAAGTTTACTGGGTGTCCCGTCAACAACCCATATATTGCTCAATGCTCTGGTTGTTTTATCATTTGACAACTTCGATTACTTTATTAATACCCATGCTTTTTATTTTAATTGGACATTTTTAATTGGGTATGTAAGCAAGTACCCTGCGTATCTGTAGCTCTGATAATCGTCATCAAAATCTGCATAAAGAGAAGCAGTAGCCGCTGCAGCAGCAGTTGTAGTAGTAACATCGGTAATAGTAGCAATGCATCTGCAGCAATAGTAGTAGTAGATGTAGTAGTAACAACAACAGCAGCAGCAGCAGCAGTAGTAGTAGTAGTCGTAATATTTGTTCTATTATGTATCTGTTTGCGACGTTCTTGTGTTTTCGACGGTCTCCGTATATCTCATATTATTTTGGATTGTGCATTATTTCAGAGGTCACCATGTGCATATTTGTTGACAAATACAATGAAATGCCACTGCTAATGTTTTTGAGAAAATTGTACATTTTAAAAGTAGCTGCAAGATAAAAAGAAACTCCACAATTGTACATTTTAAAAGTTAGCTGCAAGATAAAAAGAAACTCCACTGACCTTTTTCGGTTTTCACAATAATCCCAAAACTTCCCTTTGAATAACACAGTTACGAGACTAACACCACTGATTTACAAATAGTGTTCGTCTGCACGGACGGAATAATTGTCGTCACCAAAATGTCTATCAAACGTCATGCATACAAGTCATCCCACTCTTACAAGTCTTCATGTTTGTTTCACTTTTTAGAGCACAATATCACCGTTCTTACACCTTTTATGTTTATTTCATGTCCAAGCTTAAAATGTGCTGTATGCAGTTTGGGGTGTTTAATAATTTCTTTGGCATTATGACCATTTGTAATCGGCGTCAATGGGATACATGTTGCAAATGGGTGCATGTATGATTCTGCATGAACATTACATCTGTCTGGTGGGATACCATTTTGTGCTCAGGATGCAAAGGATTCCATGACAGCCTCTCTGCGAAACTCTTTTAAAATTAAGGAAAAAGCATCTATACGTCCATGCAAATATATTAAAACTGTTGTGTTGAAATACGTTTATATAATTTCATTTCTTTGACAGCGTAATCTATTTTAGCCCAAGCTATAATTATATTCAATTTAGGAACACCGTCGAAAACATATGACGTATTTCACCTGATATGCACGATGGGTACCCTCCACAATTGTTCAAATGTGAACAAATTAAGATCAATTACGTTCAATTTTTATTTCATGATATTTTTGTGATATTTCTTTTAGTTATCGTGAAACTTTTTCGAATTCGAAATGCATCGTTTTTTATGTAATCTACAATATGATGTATGCCAGGATAATTTATAATCAGTATGTGTTTGATTGAGTTGCGAAATTTTAATATAGACGAATACTATACATCTAATACAAAGAATGTTCAGTTCATTTACTTTTCTTTCTTTCCAGATGCCAAACGACGGGAACAAGCGGCTCTATTTGGAAAACACTCGACACCAAAGAGACGGAGGAAATCTAGAACTGCCTTTACAAACCAACAGATTTACGAGCTTGAAAAACGATTTTTATACCAAAAATATCTCACTCCTGCTGACCGAGATGAGATCGCCCAGCATCTGGGTCTCACGAACGCACAAGTGATCACGTGGTTCCAGAATCGGCGCGCGAAATTGAAACGCGACCTGGAAGAATTAAAGAATGACGTTGTAGCGACGAAACAACTCTCTATACGTTCCGGAAGCTCCGATCACGAGTTCGGTTTAGATTCGGATTCCGACTGTGACGAGATGGATGTACATACACCACCAAAACGTTGCCGGAGTGAAAGTAAGTCACCTGATCCAGGCAGTTGGTCAAACTCAGAACAGTTACCGAATAATATTGAAAGAAAATGTGAATCTCCTGGCGAAATAGTTGTGGACGACAAGGATGAATTCTCAGAACACGAAGACTCGTAGCTGGATATGGAATCATAGTTAGCGTGAACATATGAGTTTGAATCAATTGACAATGTTGGAAGTGATACAGTTGTGTGCATACTGGTAATTGTGAACCTTCCTGTCTATTGGCTGTGAGACTGGTTCAGCCATTTGACGAAGTTACACCCGAAAGCTTATTTTAAGGCTCGAACACGAATCGTTTACTGAGAGGTTTACAGAAAGACGAATTTGTAGAAGGTGTAAACGCCGAAACGTGCAACGTTGCACTCGTTCAAATAATAGTAGTCAAATACATGACATTCAGCTACAATATAATGTAATTACATGTCGCTTGTAGTGTAGTCTTGATCATCTCGACGCTTGATTGTAAATACAAACGTCTTGACCGTTTGTGCAGAAACAAATTTGAAACTGAAAGCACGTGATCGTATTTGTTTTTATTAAGGCATTTATGACCATGCGCATTTAGTTCATCGATATAATAATGGAGTTTCCCTTTTTGTTTATCTTTGTTTATTAATAAATGTATTGTCTTTCTGCCTTTCTGTATATCTTGGATAGCAGGTGTTCCTGTCTCAGCCAATCAGAAACCTTACCAGTGTATCGGCAAAAATCAAACTTTGTTCAGGAGGACTGTTTTAGACGTTCGTCTTGAAAACAAGCAAGCGTCGCAGATGATCTAGACTACTTGTAGTGGCATGTACATTTAAATGACCAATAGAGGCTAATTGTCTCCCCTGATAACTCTCTCCATACAACTAGGTCTAACCATTTGGTTCACCTCTGTATTATTGCTGTTTTGCTGTATCAGTCATGCTGCATATTAATAACCATTTTGAAACTTTGCAAATTTAACATGACTGTGTTCAAATTTGTAAATATTAACGACGAAAAACATCCTTTCAAGTAATTTGTCTGAAAAGTTTACTGTTTTAAATTATCATATTTATACATTAAAATGTGCACCATCGTATTGCAATACAAGGATAAACACAAAGGAGATCAAATACCAGAACCTAGTTGGTTAAACGGACATTATGTGGTCTCGCCTTAATTCCATTATGCGATGGGAAAGCTTATATTAGCAGGATTTTATAACGGATATTTCGATAATAAAACACGTTTAAAAACATTTTTTTCTGAAAAAATGCGATAACCGTTTTAAAATTACCTACTAAATGTTGTAATTTTACAAAATGCTAACTTTTTAAGCCGAAACTATGGTCTAGCCAAGCCCATTTTTGCTTCTTGACGAAGGGGTTGGCTGGGGTATTAAAGTAAATACTCGGACCACGTAATGGACTGCTTATAAAGGATTAGAGAGATGCTTTGAATGTTACTGCTATCTCCCATTATAAAGGTAATCCGTTCCACTTTCAAATCTTCCAACATACAGTAGTTTAACCAAAAGGAAAATATAAATACAATAAAACACGCAAGCTAAATAAAAAGAATACATATATTTCTGAATCGATCCCATTATTTAAGCGACTTATTATTCGTAAATATCAAATAAATACATTTATTTATAATTTAAGATTTTCCATTATTTCAAAAAGATTTAAAACGCCTTGCATAGTAAAACACAAAATAACAAGGTCGCTTTTTTGTTTGAGCTCTATCTGGTACTATACGTATACTTTCTGTCACACTTACTAGTATATAAAATATTTTTTCCGTAGTATACTTATAAAGCTGGTATTTTTAAAGATGTTTAAAACATTCATTGAATAAGCGAGCAGTATATTATTTATACGACACATACATGATTCTTATTATAAGAACGGGTTCTTATTATAAGAACACTGGAATAATACGTGGCAAGTGACACAATCAGTTTGTTCAGAAACATGAATATATATTATGTAAGAGGTGCTGTAATATATTATTCCAAAGGGGTTACGAATTTGTGTATATGCATAATATTAACTTTTTTTTTTTGATGCCCGTCTTTTTTATGTTGGTATCAGTTTCAGGAGTAGTGATATTAAAGGGGTTGATGCACTATTTTCAAACACGATTTATTTAAAAGGGCTCTGAAAAACTTGAAAAAAAAATGAAAGAATTATCAAAATGTCATGAAAAACAAAGGAGATGTGACCTATTGAATTTTTTTGCAAAGAACATAAATGGAGTCGTCATCTTTGAACGATGAAGTCATTGCAAATTGATTAAAAATAAATATACAGATATAAAATGTATAAATTGTATGCTTATTTTTCATTTGCAGTGATATAAATGTTTAAATGAAGGGGGAGTATAATATAATTGAAAGTAAAACCTAGATCTAAATCTAACATTTGAAGTTATTGAATAAATGTAAAATATCTACAAAATGGCGGGCATTTCAATTTTTTTTTGACGTTGCCGAAAGATGACGTACTATTTTTCGTCGCCACGAGTTACCAACTATTTAATAGATGTAGGAAAATATCAAAGCTGCGCCTCTACAGCTAATACTCTGTAGAGTCATGCACACATGTACATGCAGGCTGAACACACCCAAGGTATGTACACTTGCATAAACACGTGTACACACATGTTGAAGTTACCCAGGCATAGACATAGGTACAGGTATGTGGAACGTTAAATGTATCATACAGTGATTAGATGGTTGTTCATTTGTTGTTTTACATAATTATGTTTAGGACCTTGGACTCGTGAATACGTGTCATATACTATCTATATAATGTGTGTCCCGACTTACATGTTAAAACTACATGAATCAATTAAAATATATTATATATTATACAATTAGAATGCGTTATCTTTTTATTTCCCAGTTGTTTGTATGTGTTAACATTCAGCGTTCAATGCATTTTAAAGGAACACGTAGCAATCTTGAAATGTGCATAAAACACTGAAATTAGTGTCTCGATTTATTTATCCAGTATCATTTTGACTTTAAACCTGCTTGCATATAATTAAATGTATGTTTTAAGTTTTCATTTGTTCGTCTTATTCTACCACCATACTTATGTGCAGTATAATTAACAGTTTTGCTTCATACTGTTCTAATCATTAATATTAATGATTGAATAAATGCAAGTTATATTTATAAAATAACGGCACGCCATGAGTTTTTTTTTTAAATCGAGATTGCCGTGTGTCCCTTTAAAGATTAACAATCTACATTGTTTGTATATTCCGGACACAGCGTCTACGTGGCCGAATGGTTAACGGCGTTGCGTTGTAAACCTTCGCCTCTCACCGCTGCGGGTTTGAATCCCAATGGGAGCTCGACTTGTAAGTGAGGAAATGTCGATTCTTACGGATGGCGGGAGGTGTACAGTACAGTCTGGTTCTACCCAGGAAAAGTGGGTGATCTGCCTCCACCACAATAATAATCGACCGTCATATACATGTGTTGAAAATTATGTAAAACACCATACAAACAAACAAACAAACAAATGTGCCAGGACAACTGATTCTCGATGATTATTAAAATGAGCATATTACATTCAATTTGTCTTACTTAATAATTTGATTATGGTAACTACGGTGTTTCGCCTATTTATCCCGTAGCTCTCTTTCTCGTCTGTATTACTGGTCCTTCAAAACGGTCTAACATTAAAGCATTATTTTATATTAAATGCATTACGTGTTCCGAGTAGTAACTTTCATACCCCATCCAACCCCTTCTCCAAGAAGCGAAAACGGGGTTGGCTGGGGGTATGAAATAAAACCTTAATTTAGGCTTAAATATTAGCAAATATTGCATATTGTAAAATTCAAACAGGTCATCGCATTTTTTCAGTTATTTTTTTTTAAACATGTTTTATTGTCGAAATATCCGTTATAAAACGTGCTAATATAAGCTTTTCCATCACTTAATGGAATTAAGGCGGGACCACGTAATGGGACTGGAGGCGATATGGAAGAATTTTTGGTGTCAATCCAAATCCCAATAAAATCACCATAATGGGCTTCAGCTTCATATTCAATATGCGTATGCCTTAAAGTAGGTCCCACTCTCGGTACGGCTGATTTCATATTTGTTAATTAACTTTGTCTGGAATCCTAGACGACTTGGTTAGTTTTTGTTGTAACATCGATACTATTGACCCTTCACCCGCTAAGCGCGACTATAATAGCCTTTGCGTCCACTAAAAACCAGATCAGCCTGCGAGTAACCCAGATCAGCCTGCGAGTAACGACTAACTCGCAGGCTGATCAGGATTTACAATGTCCGGCTGCTGATCAGTCATTTTCTTCAAAACACCACTTTGTCACATAAATGGAATGGTCTTAATTCAAGGAAGGACATTTCATTATATATATGTATAGGGGTTAAGGGTTAACTCAAATGGTGCTTACAGGTTCTTATACATTCTTGTTTTGTGATCGAAGTACACTTTTATTTAAATTATACGTAAAAGTGTTAGCAATTTAATCGCCATTTAAATTAATATTAATTTTTCAGGCGAAACATTTGTGTAAAATAAATAAAATAAAATTAAAGTAGTATGACGCTTAATTGAGCCATTTCATTTGCATCTGGAGTGCCACCAGATCGCCTCCAGTCCCTTTAACTAGTTTCATGTGCTCAATGTCTTACACCGATGACCGTTGTCCCATGAATACACAATACAATATGAATTCGGGAGATAACAATTTAAACTAAGTCGGGTAACATTTGCTTGGTATGACAGACTGACTGATCTCCTGTGATTCCCTACCTAAACTATTAAAGCGCATTAGAACACACTTATTGGGGGACACATCTCAGAAAAGTTCAGTTAAAGTAAGATTTAAACGAATTTTCATAAATGCTCCCATCTCGTGCACATACACGCTTTTTCCATTTTGACGAATATAGCTTTTATTTCGTTTTAGCATAAATAATGCTTTTTGTTTCAAACAATTTATACTCAGTTGCAAAAGAAACTGGACTGACATTTTTACTTTACACCCTATCCTCATTACCAAGCGATAGTCCCTTAATGATTCGATCTATTGAACAACAAATGACAACATGATATTGGCAATGGAATGTTACAAACTTAAATACCAAACATGGCATATTCATTTTGGAATTTGTCAATTTAATTCTAAAAAAACTTTATACAATTAAATCTAAACAAAACTCAGTGTCCACTTTCTTTTGCAACTGAGTATATATCCAAATTACTCTGGTACTTAAGATTAATATATATAAAACATACACACATCGTAATCGTTTCTTAAACGTTTACATACTCTTTTCGATTAATAAATAGGGATTATAACTGTTTGTTTGTTGTTTGTTTATATGGCTTTTTACGCCATTTTCAACACATGTAAGGTTGTATATGACGGTCGATTTTTTGTGATGGAGGCAGACCACACACTTTTCCTGGGTAGAACCATTACTGTACCTCCCGCCATACGTAAGAATCGAAAACTTCCTCACTTATAAGTCGAGCTCCTATTGGGATTCGAACCCGCAGCATTGAGAGGCGAAGGTTTACAACGCAACGCCGTTAACCATTCGGCCACGGAGATTGATTATAACTGAATATCACCGAAAGCGACACCTCTTGTCAGACAATAACGCTATTGATCTGTATAAATTTACGCATGTACGAGTATATATATCATTAACAATGAAACATAATTGTGGTAAACACAACTAAAAACGCATAACACATATACTGAAAGGAAAAAGAAACGCGACACGGGAATTTCCGCTATATATATATATATATTCTATAAACTGCACACTTCCATATATCCCACGATGTTTTGTAAAAAAAAAAGTTGCAGTTAATTAGAGAAAGGACACAACTGTGATGTTGGAGACGTTTTAATCACAGTACATGTTGTAACAAGAAATTCATAAATGTTGAAGTTCCTCATTGAAAAATTGAGCCAGTTCAGTACTGTATCTAACGTAAAGAGTTTGCACAATTTTGCATTCTCAGTTTGCGCCAAACGCGTACTCTGTCAATAATGAAACTTTGCAGGAATACTATTTGCTGGTTAGGCGTTGTTTTAGTCTTTTTTCCCGAAAGGAAAGATCTTACGTAGCCATGTACCATTCGATTAACAGCAGCATATTGTACATACAATATATAGCGGAATTTCCCGTGTCGCGTTTCTTTTTACTTTCAGTATATGTTCACACACGCATGCCAATTACTTGAAGTATAGATCGGATCTCGTCTTTTTTAAACTTCGTAAGTGACGATATTGAAATGTATTCCCTACGGCATTATCAAAAATAACCAACAAGCATTAATAATTATTAATTTTGATTCCAAATTAAAAAAAGAAAGTGATTATATGGTCAGATTACATACGCGATTTGAGTAGAATGATGTTTTTTATACTGGCAATTTCTTCATTCTCCGAAAGAAACCATAACTATATTGCATTTACTAACAATATCGTTTCGTCTTCGAAACATACGGCCAACACTCTTACGGTCACAACAATTATTATAAGCCGACATTGTTACTGTTGACATGTATAATGCAAACTTAGTAACGTGAAAGAGAACAATGCGTGCTTGTATCGAACCTATGTACAGCTAGTTTCTGTTTCCTGATCTTCGTTAGACTTTCAAAACGAAATTCATGCACCACATGCTGAAACAAAGTTGTTCGTAAAACTAAAATCAATTAAAACTCTTCGATTGCCCAAAACAAACAGTCAGTTATAAAGTTAATGCCCATAAATGAGAAGAAGGAGCTTGCCGGTAATTCATTACATGCACAAATCAATTTGTTTCGGACTTAAAGGTAAATTAAAATTCAAACATGTCAATTTACTGGCAATACGTCTAAAGGAACAGTACTAATATAAAAAAACCTATTATTAAAAACCACGCCTCGTCTTTGTTAACTGAAGTACGCTCTTAAATTTACACGTTAATACGGGTCTAGAGATTACATAGTGAGGGTTGTTGTTAAGAAGTGGGCGTATCTTGGCCGGTTGTGGAATCCGCACAAACTGTCGTTAACCCGTAATTTAAACATATTAGGGTCCATTAGTTAAGGCCTGCTGCATCTGCTGTCAAAGGTTACACAGTTTTAAGTACACCAAAAGTTAAGATGCATCAAGAACTATCAAGGGAAGCAAATCGTGCATGATTTGAGACGGAAACATTGATATCAGTTATCCTTCTTCGCAGAGAGTCGGTAAATAGACGGGCTGAAGTTAGCATGCTATTCGATATCAAAAAACTAAAAATATCGAAATTTCTTTATTTGTTTTGAATATCGAGAAAAAAAACTTAGATTCGTTATTCTATAGTAAATAACGAATATCGAGTTTTTGATGTTCGATATTCAAAACACTTTTGCCGAGTAACAAATCTCGATTTCTTTGTTTTTTGATATTCAATTTTAATATGGAATACCGAATAACGAATATCATGCTAACTTCTGACCGCTTGTTGTTAGGATGAAACTAATTATATTTGAAGGAATTTAAGAAAAGAGTATGAAAGGAGAAATTTGCTAGCTACCGGTCACGCCCTCCAGCCCCGGGTTGAGCGCATCCTAAGGGTGATTTAACATTACTCAGAACATTTAAAGGCTCGAGTAGTGGAACCACCTTTTCGAAATGAAAGTAAGAAAATAAAAATATTTGAGAAAGTACCATCGATTTCTGTATCTAAATATCGGGCTTAGCGATCTCTAAAGATCAGAATGAATAACAGTTCTGATTGCCAGCACGGGGAGACGTTTTACTGCCGCCACACTGCACATACAGCACTACTGTGATATATAAAAAGAGTAGGAAAGGAGAAATTTGGAAATCGTCGAACACGATAAATATTGCAATCTCGGTTTGATTGAGAAATGGCAGTGACAAATGCTAGCAGCCGTTCACGCCCTAAAGCCCCGGGTGGAGCCGAAGTTTGTACTTTGTTAGGGTAGCCCTTTAGTTATAAAACAGTTAACAGTGTTAACTTAGTCATTTACTTGATTACAAGCTCTTAAATCATTTAGATATTTATCGTGGAACATCCCTTTTATGAGGATGATTAACTATGCCGACATTTTAATCATCTCTCGTTGTTATCAAACTTATACAAGACATGCTACAGATATACTGAATGGGTCTTACGAGCGAGCTAAGCATATATGATTCAATATATTCGATGAATCTCCAGGGACCATACGATTCCACATACACATCTGAAAAATGGGAAAATTAACGTTGCAATTCTAATTATAACTTTATAGATATAAACATATTTTAGTGCCAGCATTTATTTGACAAAGGGTAGGGAACCAAGTTCTAACAACATTATGTAAAACCATTCCCGATATAAAGTTATACACTATATAAGAAGCATAAACGAATGTATATACTATCATGAATAGAGTAAAAGTAACACACATCTACGCACTAGTGAATAAATATAGCAGTTACATTTTGTCGAATTCGAAAGAAATGAGTCAGAATGCAAGAGTTGCAAAATAAAACTAGGCAAACCTGTGTGATTTTCTTATGTAAGTAGGAATAAAATAAATACTGAAAAGTGGATCCTTTGAAAGCAACAAATTCAAACAAGATATACAATAGCAAACGGAGTCTGTTCATGAGAGATAATGTCAAGTGCAACACCTATTACGCCTCCTAGCACCGGCTTAAGCGATATTCTACTTTAAAGCCACAAAGATTGGGCGGACCAGTAAGTAATAACACTACAGATCTGTCGAACGAACAGGAGATGCATCATTTATAGAAAACAGGCAATCAAAAGCAGGAAAAAAAACAATCACAAGGAAGAAAAGAAGCAAAGTGTGCGACACCACAAACACAAAATGGTTGACAATAGTGGTACCGCCTTGGAAAGGTCAGTGGCAATAGGCGATGTGGTTGAAACCAGTTTCTAGGGGGCACGAACCCCGCTTTTACCCTAATTTAACAGAACCTTGCAAATAAAGATATCCCCGCCAGGCTACATCATCCAAACAAATTAGGCATCGTTAATTAGCAAAACAAGTATAACACAAAATCATAAAAGGTCACAAAGTAAGCACCGAATGAGAAGCCCAAGCAACGAGAGAATACATCGTAAGGGGCACTGTCTTACTTCCTGTCTTGTCTTGTCATCCATTTCAGATTTAGATAGACGTCATCTTAGGGTTCATATTTTTTTCTGGTCATCGCAAAATCTAAGTGACGACCTAAACATGCAGTGCGTTGCAAAATGATAGGGTCATAACTTATTTTGATTAATGTTTAAAACATTTAATAAATATTCTATGAAAGTGATCATGTCCAAGGGTCTTACGACGTTTGTAAATCACGTCACCATAGATGCCAGATCCGTGTTGTAGAAGAGTTTTTAAATTACATTTATGTTTTAAAAATAGGTAATGATTACGAAAATACACATGTTCAATGTTTTTTCGAGGTTTATGTTACGGTAGCCTTGATGGAATACACATATTAAAGTCCTCAACTCGGCTACAGGCTTTAGAAAAACAAACTTATTGAGAAACGTATACCTCATAAGAGGTTGCCCGGGGAACATCCATGTCTAAGTAATTATTAATAATTAACAATGTCAAACTTGACATCCTCTCTCATGTCATAGATTTTGCTTTTTAGTTCTCCATTTTCAATCGAGAGTTATATCGGAAATATTAGCTTTGATATGGGTTGAAGTTCTTTCAAACATACATTATTAACCATAATATAATAGAAAGGTATGTCCATGGTCAATATTTCATCCAGATATTGAAGGCGTTGATGACATCCGTCTGAGTTATCTGGTGAATGAACCAAAATGAATTCTCTTTCATAGTAATACACAAACACATCTGTAGCAACAGGTGCACAGTTCGTACCCATCGGGATACCAACAATTTGTCTACAAACCTGATTCAAACTATTATCAAATATTAACCTAAGTGCTTCACTAACGTCTTGGGAAGTCCACCTAGTGTAATTGTCCAAATTTCCGTTTGTGAAGACGGTTTGATATTGTCACCGGTTTGATATTGTTACAGGCCAAACATCTAGCAACAGTATTTTTTAATAAGACCGGTAAGCTTATCTTTGATAAGGTTGTGTGGCAATGGTGTATATTCTTATTATTAATCAGTAGTGTTATTGCTTACTGTTCCTTTTGTTCATTAAGCCCGATCTTTGTGGCTTTAAATTTGTAAAGCAGTATACCACTTCAGCCGGTGCTAGGCTGCATGAACGATGTTGCACAACATATTACCTCTCATGAACATACTCAATAAAACCGTGTCTGTTTCTTTTCTCTCTTTCTTGTGTTTGTTGTTTCCAAGGGATCCCTTTTTCAATATTTAGTGAGATGCACACTTGTACTGTGACGGCTGTCGGTAGTAGTATTATTACATACTGGTCCTTTGGAATTGTCAAGCTAAATTTTTGTGGTTTTAAAGTGTTAAAGTAGGTGCTAGCTAGGTAACATGAGAGATGTCGCATCTTCTAGTATCCCTCATGAACATATTCATTAAAACCGAGTCTGCTACTGTTCTCTCTTGTTTGCCTTTGCTGTTTCAGTATTATTAACAGGCACACCTAGCGTGTGTTTAGTGCTGTGTGACAGCTGTCAGTTGTCGCACTGACTACTTATTAGCAGTGCTATTACTTACTGGTCCTTTGGGATCATCAAATTCAATATTTGTGGCTTTAACATTTTAAAGTAAAATACAGATTTAGCCAGTGCTCGGTTGCGTGAGAGATGTTGTATCCATCCATCCATCCATCCATCCATCCATCCATCCATCCATCCATCCATCCATCCATCCATCCATCCATCCATCCATCCATCCATCCATCCATCCATCTATCTATCTATTAATACTGCATCACCCACTTTCCGGTATTATGTGCATGCTTCCTGAATAGAACCAGCACTAAGCAATGTGGGTAAACTGTCTTGCTCAAAGACACAACGAACATTGTGCAGAGGAACCTGGGACCCTCCGATCTCAAGTTCGACACTATACCACTGAACCACTTATAGTACATGTCCTTCATATCGATTGATCAGTGCCGTAGTCGAACTCCGGAGGAGACTTTACAAAATGGTTGTATAAACAAACACACGGAGGTAGGTGTTGTGTTTTGATGCTTAGATTACTTAACGTTTACCTCTAATGGAACTGCATGTAACGATACGAAAAATATACCTTGATTTAAACATTTTAATAGGAGACGGGTAAAGCCAGCGCCAGAAGTAACGACTGACCGGCGATTACATTTTGAAACCAGACCGACTCCACCAAACATATATTCTCGCTCATGAACAGACTCAATAAAACCGAGTCTGCTATATGTCTCTACTGTTTGTGTTTGTTGCTTCTAAGGGATCCACTTTACAGTATTTATTGACATTCATACTTGCGTTTGTTTAGTGCTACATAGCAGTAGTGTTACTGGTCGTTTGGTATCATTAATTCCAGTCCTCGTGGCTTAAATGGTTTATTCTCTTGTTGCTCTGGCTTCTGCAAAGTTGTCATCTTTGTGGCTTTCTAGGCTATTATTTGTTTTGTATTTATATACACACGAGCATCTTTGTGTTTTACTTATATTGCCTATTAATGCTGCCTTGTTGGTTAGAGAATACTTCATGGCGGGGATTTCTTTATTTACACTGTCCCGTTTTATTGGGTTGAAGAAGGGTAAGTGTGAGGTTTGGTGCACTTTAGAACCGCGTTTAAACTCCCAGCGGCTTTTTTTTGCCACTGGCCGTTCCAAGGCGGTAGCCCTATTTTCAACCCTTGTGTGTTTGTGATGTCTTATTTGCCCTTTTATTCATCTTTAAATGTGTTCCTTGTTTCTGTGTGTGATTGTGGTTGACTGTCGTCCTTGAATGCTGCTTTTCCTGTTCGATTTTTATATCTATATTTAAAGTAGAATACCGTTTAAGCCGGTGATATGGGGCGTGAGATGTGTTTCAACCTACATTACCTCTCATGAACAGACTCAATAAAACCGAGTCTGCTACTTTACTCTGTTGTTTGTGATACCCTTTTAAGTTTTTATTGTTATACTTGTGTACTGTGGTAAATATATCATGGTTTGATCACACTCCCAAACCGCACATTGATAAAACCATTTAACAGCAGTGAATAAGGGCCACATCATATGGTTATTATTAAATAACTAATCAGTCGTTTTGAACTTGTTTTAACCTGTGTCACAGGTTCATTAGATTACGTTTTTTTCCCATGTCGTCACGTTGAACTGATATAAACCAAAAATGATAATTACAGATACAACTCTACATAAAATACAAATCGTGCAGAGAACTGATTGTCAATCACGCACGGGGTTTATTGTTTATATTAACATAGAGGTAACTTCATTTCAGTAAAGTATCTGTGACGGGATATATTGTTTATATTAACATAGAGGTAAATTCAGTTCAGTAGATATCTGTGACGGGGTATATTGTTTATATTAACATAGAGGTAAAAAGAAATATAAAAAGATCGGACAGGGAAAGTAGCATTCAGGGAGGACATTTAACCACAAAACACAGAAACAAACATAGAAACAGACAAACAAGAAGGCAAAAGTTATAATAAAAGTAAACGACATCACAAACACAAAAGGGTTGACAATAGGGCTACCGCCTTGGAACGGTCAGTGGCAAAGTAGGCCACTGGGGGTTTAAACCGGTTCTAGGGTGCACCAAACCTCACACTTACCCTACTGTCATCCCATTAAAACAGGACAGTGTAAATAAAGAAATCCCCGCCATGATCTAATCTCTAACCAACAAGGCAGCATCAATAAGTAAAACACAAATATGCTCGTGTAAATATAATACAAAAAAACAATAGCCTAGAAAGCCACAATGAAGGTACTCAATGACTTGGCAATAACTTGACAATAACTTCATTTCAGTAAAGTATCTGTGACGGGGAATATTGTTTATATTTTATATTTATATTAACATAGAGGTAACTTCAGTTCAGTAGAGTATCTGTGACCAAGGGAATATACACATTATAGGGACCTAAACGGGTCAAATGTAATAATAACGTTGTCATACTGGCACATATACCAAGGGTCTTCCAAAGAAATTATTTAAGGGCTAGGGGAAATTAAATTTGAATGTCATGTGGTGTGTGTGGTAGGGAGTTATCCTATTTACGGATCATGAATTATTTAGAAGAATTTGAAGTATATTTTAACTGTAAATGAAAGGATTTTTAAGAAGTATAGCCTACAAGGAGCTATTTTTAGACAGGTATGATGCGTTTTGCAGGTTTATTAGAATTAAGGGATAGAGGAGATATGTTCTTATATGGCCTGTGGAAGCCCCTGTATACCATCGCTGATACATCACTGTCCAGCTTCTTGGCAAATACCAATATAAATACCTTAATACCTTAATTATATGACTGGAAATAAAATATATTCTATTCAAATCTGTTCTATACCTGTACATTGTGTGATTAGAATCCCTGGAGTTTCTATCTGAAATTAGATACAGAAGACGAACAGGAAATATAGCATTCTTTAACTCGTATTCAAAACAATCAAAACTTGCAGGAAAACATAAAAGCAAAACTAGAAACTGCACAAGCATAAAAGGTTCGACAACGTGTGTACCACTTTGTGTAAACCAAGTTTCAGGGTCAGAAAACATATCTTTTACCATGTTCTCATCCAATATGGATATAAAAATCGAAGAGGAAAAGTAGCATTCAAAGCCCACAGTCAACCACAAACAAACACAAAGAACACACACAAAAGGGTTGACAATAGGGCTACCGCCTTGGAACGGTCAGTTGCAAAAAAGGCCGTGGAGGGATTTACATGGTATGTCTGACTCTGTAGTTGGGTTGTGATATGAACTTGTTCTCTGTGTTTGGTTTGAATGCGCGCAAATTGGAATGATTATTCGTCGGGTACTGTGTGTCTTCGGTCGGCCAACTGGATGACCTATCTCGATATCTGTGTTTACCCCGGACAATAACGTTGTTGAGAAGGTTGACCATGAATTATACAAGGGCAGCTTCGGGTACACTGGGTTTCAACTTGAAATAAGCTACTGTGCTATTTTCCAAGGCCTTATGTTTTACTACCTTAATTATATCAGTGGACTGCAACTCCGTTTTCAGCGACAACTTTGTTTTCAAACATTTTAATCCTAAGGCGCAGTTGTGTTTGTCAAGCAATATGTTATGCCTCTATTATCTCATTTCTGTATTGACTGACGGTCTCTATATTTTCATTTGACTGAACAATAGCATGCAGAACGCTTGTGCGTATGTTTTCAATCTCCTTTTGGACGACTCTTTCGATATCATTTTTAACAACGAGGAATATCATTGCCTGTGAACGAGAGCAGTATCAACCAATCAAGCACATTGAAGAAGTCAATTTCCCAACACACCAATCACACAAGCACGCCATTATCCGGGTCACCGATAGCGGTGCGTGTTAGTATTGCAGCCCGGTTTGTTAAGGTATAATACTAACGTATTGCCATGTCTTAAAAGCAACAAAGTTATCGATAATTTCTGTCAGTTACTTTTAAATTTGACATTAAATTTTCTAAAGCATTCACATTATACATTACGCATAATATCTGCCCGTCAATCCTCGAAAAAGTACAAAGAAATGTTAGACTTTTTATCATTTTTTGTCTATTGTATACGTTTTGTGTTTCGTAAATGACCCGTCTGCACGCAGATAAACTATAACTATTCGTGAATTCAATACAGTCTGTCCCAATTATATTGATTGATGTGTAAGGATCAAGGTGCAACAAGCGCATAATTATCCATAATTTAGCGATTTATATCATTTTTCATTTTTTGCTAATGCCAAATCAATTTGTGTTAAAAGAATAGCTCGAAAAGAACCAGCTAACCGAGACACATCGCTAGTGCCACATATTGTTGAAATGCTCTAATTTTATTGTGTTTTTTTTGTATATAGATATTTATGTCTCATAAAGCATGTAAAAATCTGACACAGAGAATCATATATATACCCAGAACAATGGGATTCGACGTTCCGAACAAAAATATAAGAGCGTTGATTTCCTAATAAAGAAAACGTTTAACAGTGCACATACGGTCAATGCTATTGGAAGTGACACTGGCTATCTGCGAATGTAATGTATACATGTGGTTGTTGATATATATACTGATAAAAATAAGTTTAGAAGTAAATAACATGTGAATGCCGTTGAGCGGATGAGAGGATATGTGCAGAAACGGTCAACGACAGGTGGTTCAAACGGTAAAATGTTACATGATTCATTTTCAGGACGAAGTCTCGCATAAGATCAGTCAATTATAAAACTGTATATTATACAAATGAGTAATAATAATAATAATAATAATAATAATATCTTTATTTCAAGAGGGTAACATATCTGGCTAGTATAAGCCAGTCTAAGATATGGTCCTCAGACAAAATAAAATATATTTACAGTTTATACAAACAATAGTACAAAAAGAATCAAATGAATAAAATATGTCTAGAAACTTCATGATTTTTCTAAAAGTGTGATATTTGAGATGCATTGATTAAGACTGATTCAACCTTTAGGTGATGAGTATACAATATAAAACTTATGTTTAAAACTCGTCAATTGTATATGTTTAACGATATAAATATAAAAATGTTAAGAATTACATTTTAAAACTTAAAAAATTAAGTACATAATAATATTATTGTCAAGTAGGTGAACAATATGTCACGTTAGAGTCAGACTACCTTTCAACGTTTTCTCTCGTGTTGTTAACAACTTAAAATTCACAATGAACTATAAAAGCTCTCAGTATTATTTAAGATACGTATAAGCCCCGCAAAATGACACGTTCATACTATCTCCTGAACATCAAAATTCAATAGCTGTTCAGGTGAAGACAGAGCACATTCTCAACGCCGATGAAGGCTGCATTTGTACGTATGCATTTATGTATGTATGTATGTATATAGTCAAAGTCACTTCTATAATCTTTCAGTCATGTCACGAGGATTTCTCCTTGTAGCAGTCAGCTATATGCTGATTGCTGTCGCAATAGAATAACAAGTCGCAGACACATGTCCAACTTAGTCAGAGTATATTATTACCTGATCTCCTATATAAATGCTATATCGTCATTTCTTGCTAATTCACTAAGGAAAAGACTGTTCCCGGTGAAAACGAACTGTTATCGGGCTTTAGTTTCGACTGTTTCCCTCACGTGCTGGAATTTCGTATGCGTGACGTCATGTTGCTTTTTTCACCATAGGTTCCCATTATAAAACAAATTTTCATTTTCACTGTTTCGTACAGTAACATTAATCAGGTAATAAAACAGTTATCACATGTGTGTTTGGGGAACAGTCAAAACTGTTTTCCCTTGGTGTCAGGGGATGTCAGTGTGAACTGTTTCCCTCGGCCTATCGGCCTCGGGAAACAGTTCACACTGCCATCCCCTCCACCTCGGGAAAACAGTTTTGACTGTTCCCCAAACACACATGTGATAACTGTATACTGACACCGGGCCGACCAGTTGTTCAAAGATCGGTTAGCTTAATTCTTGGTTAGTGTACATTTTCAAAGTATATTATCTCATAAAACTATTTTTATACTACTAAATGATTTTAATTTGCATTTCTTCTTAACATAATGGTTTCACATGCTCAATTTCTGGTAGAAATATTCATTTATCGGAAATTCAGAGAGATTTGAAATTTTGACTTAACGCTCGGTTAAGTTAACCGATCTTTGAACAACTGCCGTATATCTACCATTTGTATGCTGATCGTCAAACAAGGGCACTACTAGTACCATCCTTATATTTATTGTCCTGGTATGACCTGATCGTCGAACGAAAACACGATCTCCTGCATGCGAGATGGAAACGCTACTAGGAAATTCCATGACTGTCTTGTGTTGAGCATTTATTTTTATGTTCGATATTTATGCCATTATGTGCGGTAGTGAAAATTCATTATATGCTATTTATTATATGCAGCTGACATCTCATTATATGCAGTGCCTTTGCCATTATTTTCGGTGAATGTTTCATTATAATAATTATGTAGTGCATGTTTGGTCATTATGTTCAGATCACTGGTTTGATAGGTGTTTCCAGAGGCGATTATATCAATATAAGCAGTTGATCATCAATCATGTGCAATGGTTTTAACTTTATGTGCACAGTGCACTTTATTTTCGGTTCAATTTACATTATGTTCGGGTCAGTCGACTTTAAATGCCGTACGTGTTTCATTATGTTCAGTGCTTGCTTCGTTATGCTGGTGTGGTATATTAAAACATCAACCACATATAATTGCTTTTAGAACCACCGAACATAATGGTCAGTGATCTGAATATAATGACACATGAACTGCATATAATGAAACAATTTGCTGGTCATAACAACAAAGGAACTGTACATAATGAGATGTGAACTGCATAATATTATACTTTCAGTTAATGTGATACCCATACAATGAAAACTGTTCTGCACATAATGACGAATGTACTGAACAACTGCACATACTATTTTTACCACTGCACACAAAGGCATATGTATCGAACATAAAGATAAATGCCCATCATAAGACAGTTATGGCGTTCCATAATTACACCAAGAATTCTAATCAACATGGTTCGTTCACAGGAAGATGTTCGGAAGCATAAAGGTCATTTATATCCTGTGAAGATCGGAAATAACAACGCGAAGCATAGCTGTTTTAAGGTAGAATATTGTTTAAGCTGGTACGAGCGTGCATGAGCGATGTTGCACCTGATGTTACCTCTCAATAAAACCAAAAATAAGAAAAAATGTCTTTTAGAAATCATAGCACCCAAACGTAGATCGCATCGCACTGTACCACAAACAAAGAGCAAATTAACTTTACAATGAAAAAGACAATATACAACAGAAAGAATAGGGAAAACAGGGATACCGACTTGGAACGGTCTGTGGGCAATATGGCCTATTGTTTAGCTTAAATCGATTTCGAGTGTACACAACCTCGCTATTATCCTGTTTTCAGCTCTCAAATTGACAGGGAAGTGTAAATAAAAGTACATCCCATCAAATGGAAATCTCTAAAAATAAAGTCCACATCCAGAGAAATTATGTATGCTATTGTAACGATATATATATATATAACATAATTAGAAACACTTCAGGATGTATCCAGAATTGTACTGACCAACCACAGCAGTTGCAGCCAAAGCGAAAACCAATCTAGTGTACGACCAGAAAATCCGCGGGACAAAGGTTCATGCACCAACCGCCTCTTTCAGGGTTTCAGAAGGTGCAATCATGGAGTCCCACGAGGTTGTCAGGTCATCGCAAAAGAGAAAAGTGAAGCGTAGTGACTGACTGTACATTTTTTTCTCAACTGATAATTTTCTGCTATTTATCTCTCTTGTCTGTGTTTGTTGTTTCCCTGTTCAGTATTTAATGACATGCACTTATTGACATGCACTCTAATATTGCTTACTGCGGCATGGCGTTGTAAACTGTAGAAATCACTAGTGTTATTACTTACTTGTCCTTTGGGATCATCAAGCCCACTCCGTGTGGCTTCAACGTTTTAAAGAAGAATACCATTAAAGCCGGTGCTAGGGTGCGTGAGAGGTTTGCATCTGATGCCACCTCTCATGAACAGACTCAGTAAAACTAACCGAATATGCTACCTTTCCCGATTGTTGTATTTGTTGTTTTCAAGTGATCCCTTTCAATATTGTACAAAATATAGATATAAAAATCGAACAGGAAAAGCAGCATTCAAGGACGACAGTAACCCACAAACACACACAGAAATAAAGAACAAATTTAAAGATGAATAAAACGCCAAATAAGACATCACAAACACCAAATGGTTGACAATAAGGCTACCGCCTTGGAACGGTCAGTGGCAAAAAAAGCCGCTGGCGGTTTAAACCAGGTTCTACGGTGCACCAAACCTCACCCGCCATGAACTATTCAAAAGTCATACATACTTACCTCTCCTTACATCAATTTTAATAACCATCATCGTTCGTTCGCAAAATGACGTTCGTACGCGTAAATGTAGGACCTTGGTATCCGACGAAGATCGGGAATTACAACACGAGGCATATCTTTCTTTGACGTTGCCGACATCATTGATGATGCGCCTGTCTTTTATCTGCAACCCCTCTGTAAGATAAAATTGTCCTGAACTCGTGTAAAAGGCGGATATCATTCTCTGGTATGCTTACTGAACAACTGTAGACAGTACCCACTGTTAATGCTGGTATTTATATTGGCCACTGTTTGAGTGAGTATTACAGTTTAACACTATTTTTAATAAAACAATTTGTGATGTTTGTAAGCATACCGTATTTCAGTAAACAGTTTCAACATTGTAAGCTAATAATTAGATGGACGTTAGGAAAACTTTAAAGGGAGGTAATTTGATAATTGTTATTTACCAAAAGCTGCTACCTACACGAACTGTGTTAATGTTGCTTTGTGAATGTTGATTTATGATTTTTGGGTAAGGAGCCGACAGAAATTATTATGTCCGACATGTGTAGGTATTTTTTATGAAGATAATGATTTTCATGCTTTAAGGAAAAGGGGGATACCTTCTTTATTACAAAAATGTTCAGCCTAATACATTATTTGGACTATTGTTGACGGTCATTCTAATTAGTTCTTAAATATCATGAATTATTTCCTGTTTTTTTCTTGTCTAGAAAAGGAGGGAATGAATAGTAGGTACATTTTATGTTTGCATATATGTAGATGAATTTACTATTTGTTTCTAAAATTCTAAAATGTTATACTCCAATGTGCGGTTACTGACATCCAATTCGCATACCTGCATGTAACAGAGTAACACCATTACCGTGCAACAATTGAACAGCGTCAGCTAGGTTAATACCCAAATAAAAACACAATGTAAGCAACGTACCCTTTTGCTGCGTTTGAAACATTCTCTTATATCACGCTGTGGGATCGAATACCACTGGGAGCCCGACTTGTAAGTGAGAAGTGTCGATTATTGCGGATGGCCTTCATCCAAGCCTTCTCTGACATTACCAGCCTTTTTTTTTAATTTTGATATTTTTTTCATCTGACTGTGTAAACTGCCACCCACAAACAAAAAAAGAAAAAGAGAAAAATTTGAAAATGCTCGGATTAGCGGGATGTATACAGTACTGGCTCTAACCAGAAAAACAGAAAACAATGTTGGCGGTCCTCCTCCACCACAAATAAATCGAACGTCATATATTGCTTAAAATGTGCCGATAATGACGTAAAACACCATTAAACCAACCAACCAACCAATCAACCAACCAACTCTTTCATTATTAAAAACAAAACTAGAACGTATCCTCAAAATCAAAGATACTCCCACTACTTACAGGTCTCCTTCTATTAGCTCTGCACTGTTTAGACCATTTATTGGAAAGACATTAGTGTCGGGAAAAAGCTGTGTGAACAATTTTCTATTCGATTGAATTATGTTTGTCGACTTTGACAGCTCACACCTTGCATCGGTATGTTAACCAAAACTGTCTCTTGTAATCGACTGACAACATGTTACTGTCAGATCTTATTAAGGTCGGCTTCAGATGCTGCCTAGAATAATCTTGCTTTGTGTGTCTTTGTTTTGTCATCGGAAGACCGTTTCCGAATATCAGATATGAACTTGTATGCACTCTATATAATGCTTGCATCTTTCTGAAAAGAGATGCCATATTCAAAATAAAAAAACACCCGCCAAATTTCGTATATTTTTTAAAAATGTTTTTTAGAATGCAATGTTTAAGAAGAACCAGTTTGCTAAGCATTCACATTGATTATATTTCAAACGTTTATCTATGCTTCTTCAGTCGCTGGTTAGAATAGTACTGCTTGGTAATTTACGGCATTGCTAAAACTTATTTGGTCATAAAGGAAATACTGTACACTGCCAGCATATTTTGAGGTAGTATTTTTATGGAAACAATCGTTAATTTCACATAATATTAACATAATAAACTTGCACAAATAGAATGAGCTTTATATTGTGTTGAGTATAGGTAGACCCGTCTGTTCTTTAATTTGACACATCTGTTATTTACTTTATTTGTAATCATATATTGTTCTTCCCAAGAAATTGAAATTCTCATTGCCACATAATATTGGAATTCGGATACATATAACGTTTTTATTTTTGTAATTCATATTATCAAAACAATGTAAATTTCTCTGAATAATTAGAAAATGTTGCTGTTAATGAAATAAACTACCTGCAGTTATGTAGATACAACATGTTAATATGTGTTAATGATATTTCATTTGATTAGTTCTACAAATATTATCAATGTTTAAATTTTAAGAATGTCAGGTCATCTCGTATAGTAGACTTCGGTTAAAATTCTGTACTATTGATTTTAAGAAAATTGAGTTCTGCTCAACCCGGGGCTAGGATGCATGAACGGTAGCTACCGTTCATTAACAGTCTCAGTCAAACCGAGACTGCCATATTTCGTATTTATCGTGTTCGGCCGTTTCAAAGGTTCCACTATCATACTCCTTTTTCTAGTTATTTGCAACAGCAGAGTTTTCACCAATCGCCTTATCAGTTCCCTGCAATACCCTCCAGAGTACAAACAACAGTCATATCTCTACCTAGAGTGCTTGCAATTCACGGTATTCTATTCCACTAAATTCAATTGTTTGATAAATTTCCTGTTCAGAAGGCAATTTGATTTGATTCTTGTTTTCCGATATCTCTGACTGCATTAGTTTAGACATGACAGCTTTACAAGACTGAAGACACGTACTAAACCGAAGCGTGAATCCATTACACCAGTCCCATCTATTCTGAATGATTTATAGAGAAATGATGCACGATGGTTAAGCGTCTTGTTGTTTTATTGCTTTAGTTAAAGCGGTTGATGTCTATGCAATAAATCAAATATATGTCTAATTCTATTCTTCTGTATTATCCAAACAATGGAAAATTGTATAGTATCATTTAAAGCGTATAATATACAAGAAGGGAAGTATCATCGAGAATATTGCGTTATTTAAAGTTCATAAGCGAAGGTTTTAAAATTGATTTGAGATAGAAGCCATATAATTATGTGTCTTATGATTACTAGTATTCATTTTGTATTGCAAATAACTTCGTTGTCGTTAAAATCATGCCTGCATATTGCAGCCCCATTGTTCGTAAATGCATATACATTGCTTTATCCGTTTTATACGTATAACTTAATTTCATTAATCTTAATGCAACCAAATTGCTATGTCCGTTTGATACAGTTAGGTGTACTGAAAGAAATAAGTTTAGCAAGTAAATAACATGGTAAATCCCATTGCTCATGTTCTAGACTATGCCTGGCAGAGGTCCTAAACAGTATAATTAACATAATTATGGATTATATACAGGGCATTGATTTCAAACGATATCTGCGGGGAAAAAATCAAAATGTTTAAATTTACCAGGCATGCAGAAATTAATTTTGTTCTTATTTCAATGTAAAGGGAGGTAATTTCACAACTGGTAAACTTTGGTTACCCATATCTTTATAATGGCAAGGTTATTGTCAGTTGGTTTTGCGGTTTTTATAACTTGAGACCCAGAACAGTTATTTAATAAAGTTTAATCAAGATCTTTAGCATATTTGTATGTTTTAAATGTGAAATATGCTGTTTTAAATAAATGGGAGATAACTCTGATACTTACATTGGAACACGAAAGAATATCACGCTATATCATTTCAATGTTTTCAAATACTTCACATTATAAAATTACAATATATTTATTTAAGCTAGATATCCATATTTACTTGCTAAACTTATTTCTTTCAGCATATTTAATTTCAATTTTAATGCATCCAAATTGCTATGTCCGTTTGTTACACATTACTTAATTTCATTACTGTTAATGCAGTCAAATAGTTATATCCTGTTGATACAGATGCCAACCACATTTCGTCATTTCGCTAATTTTCACGCTACCTTATGGCTTGTTTAATGCAACACTATGTCTATGTTTCATTGTTTATTTTCTTTGCCTTAAATGATATTTATCAATATGCCATATATAGTAATTTAAAACTATGACGTCATATTTCTCAAAATGGCGGCTCACATATTCATTTTAGAACAACATTCAAATGGTCATATCGTCTTTGTTTGCTATCTGATTTTGGCAATTTTTACACTTTTTTTCAAGTTTTTCACCAACAGTTTTGACTGTGGCACTACATTCCTTTTAACACAATCTAGCTATGTTTATTGTTCCCTGCTGCATAAAAAATGGTAAATTCTTCTTCTTTTTTTCTCAAGCATATATAATGTTGAGTTGATGCAATTTAGACCTGAATAGTAATAACATTCGAGCAGTCTCATTTCTTCAAGCTACTACTACTACTAAGAAAATACTGATAGAAAGTTATTATGTTTTATTGTGTTTATTCCGTATTTTATACATTTTAGATTTCAATTTCACTTGTTAACATGGTTTGATAGAATTTGCGTGCCTTTTTGTATTTTTTTAAATGGACAAGACATATTGTCTTCTATATTAAATATCTCCATTCTGTTGTAGAGAGAGATGGGTATTAATGCCGGGACGGAGCTTCTATTATTAAGTCATTATTTACCTAAACACAATAAACAGCATAAATGTGAATATATATTTTTTAAATTAAAATATGGACATACTATCAACATAATGCATACGCAGATAGGAGAAATACGTATTCAGACGTTTTTTCTATCAACAGATCTCTAACACATGCAAAACTATTTAAACTGTATTGCTTCTACTTTTAACTAGAATTACTCCACACAATCATTGATCTATGTTCCGTTACAAGTAGGTATAAAAGTCGAACAGGAAATGTAATATTCACAGGTCGCATTCAAACCAAAATCTCGCATACATAACAAACAACAAGGACAAGGTCAAATAGAAACGAAGAATGCGACACCACAAACACATAATTGTTGACCATAGGGTTACCGCCTTGGCTGACCCCACATGAAACAAAGGCAGGTACGCACACCTCGTTACCAAATACCTCTTTCTACAACCCATCAAATTGCCTATGTTTGCTCTACAAAAAACAGTATGATAATGGACCTTTGGAAACGGCCGAACACGACACATACAAAATATTGCAGTCTCGGTTTGATTGAGACTGTTCATGAACGCTAGAGAAATATGCTAGCTACCGCTCACGCCCTCTAGCCCCGAGTTGAGCAGAACTCAATATTCATAAAATCAATAGTACATAATTTTAACCATCCCGATGATGGCATGCATTTGGCGGTGGTCATAGAGATTTTCGTTCCCCATGTCCAGCGGCGTATGGTCCCAGTATCTAACAAAATACTATGCCCCGAAGAGCGAAATAAACCCGCTAAAATGATGTACTACATGATTGATTTATACAAATAAAAAAAATAAACATATCGATGTGTTGGGACCCTTCAATACTTGATACATGACTTTCTCACTTTGTATTTTGGTCAAAGCATTGCCGCTTTGGTTCAAATAAATCAAGAACATATAACAACAACACAGATTCATTCAATTTCCCTTTGTACCGCATCAGCGAAACCAGTAACCCGGACACTTTGAAAAACCTCTGCAAAATGTTATTATCATAACACAAGATCGTCTGCGAAAAGGACTTTTTTCAACCTGACTTCTATGATGAGGTGACTGACAAACTTCGTTTACTTGGTCATGCTATCTTTACTGAACGTATTCGAAAGTTTATCAAGAGAGATGACACTATACTTTTGCAACGCATTGCATATTTAGAGGTTTATACATTTACAGTTTGCCTTTTTGATAGTACAATATGGATTCTATGATGCCGCCTAACTAAATCCTGCCAGGGATGGTACCGTTAATATGTATATTCAAATATATTGTCATACCTTTAATGGTTTATCCTTTTGTTGCTCTCGCTTCTGCCATATACCTAAGTTCTTGCTTTGTGGCTGTCTAGGCTTTTTATATTCATATATACATGATTATCTTTGTGTTTTACTTGTATCGCCTAATAATGCTATCTAGTTTGTCGGATGACACAGCCTTGCGAGAATTTCTTAATTTACACTGTCCCGTTTAAATGGGATAACATTGGATACGAGTGAGGCTTGGTGCAACCTAGAACATTGTTTTAAGACCAACGTCATTTTTGCCACTGACCGTTCTGAGGCGGTAAACCTATTATAAACCCTTTTATATTTATGGTATTGCATACGTCTTTTTTACCTATGTAATTGTTGTTTGATTTGAATGCGTGGTTTTGGTTGACTGTGTTCTGCGAATGCTACATGTCCTGTTCAACTTCTAAACATTTCTATAAGTGTTTCTTACGAAGGAAATGTGTTTATCTTAACTTCTTACCTGTATCGGGTTTACACGCATACATAAAAACTACACACTGTTTATGACGGTAACATCTTATTAGAATGATTTAATAATACACGCTATCATGTGTTATATGAGTTAAAATGATAACAAAACATTTAAACATTTAGTCAGCGGAAATAGAAACAAAAGTCGAAAAAAAATGAAGAACTCACAGACCGCAGTCGAAACAAATAACACTTACATAGACAGTAATCATCTAGAAGTACGCGACACCACACATATAAACATGATGACAGCAGTGTAAAAGTGATATAAAAGTCGAACAGGAAATGCAGCATTCAAGGACCACAATCAACAACAAACACGAGCAGAAACAAACAACAACTACAAAGATGAATAAAAGGCAAGATATGACATCACGGACACAAAAGAGTTCTAGGGTGCACAAAACCTCACTCTAACCCTATTGCCATCCCAGTTAAACGGAACAGTGTAAATAAAGACATACCCGCGAGGTTATATTCTCTAACACACACGGCAGCATTAATAGGCAATATAAGTAAAACACATAAATGATCAGGTATCAGACAAAACATCCATTTGAAGTTCTAACCAAGCTCCATGGTTCAAAATTTCTAACAATGTTGTCATCCCAATCAAACGGGACATTGTAAATAATGAAATACCCGGAAGAATGTACCTGTTAACAAACGAGAAAGCAATATTATGCGATATAGGTAAAACACACTCATGATCATGTAAATATGAATATAAGGACACCAAAAGTACAAAAATTGATTCAAAAGTGCAACATATTATATAGTTTTCACAGAATTCGGTCATACAACAACACTCGTTCAAAACAAAAAGAATATATAGATGGGTTGACAACATGGGTACGTTGTAGAAAGGTCAGTGGCAAAAAGGCCGCTGGGGTTTAAACAGGGTCAATGATGTACCGATTCCCACATTTCCGCGTTCTGCAATTAAACAGGACGCTGCAAACGCGGAAATCCCCACCAAGCTATATTCTTTAACAAACTAGCCAGCATTTCTAGGCAATATAAGTGGAACACAACGATGATCATGTATATATTAATATTAAAAACAAAAGCATAGAAAGCCAGAGAGTATGTTTTTAATGACTTGGCTGGCGTCAGAGCACAAACAGAGCAAACTGTTAAGGGAATGGCAAACCAAGATTAAAGACAAGCATCAAGCCTTACCTTCTTTTATTAGAAATACGTTATCATAGGGTTCATAATCTGTCGGGTCATCGCACAATCAAGGTGGTCATGCAATTGGCAAAATGTAAATGGTTAACTGCTTTGCATGATAGGGTCGTAACAGAGCACACATTAGTATTACGAATATTCATACGTCATGGGACAATTCAGTCAAAATAGTATATTCTTTCTTAAAATGTGTTCATTATGGATGCAATCGCTGAATCTCTAACGAAACATTTCGAGAATCGTCATATGCTTATATTTGGAAAAGTACGTGTATGATAGTTATGATCCCTTCCTTCAAGATATTTCGCAAATCACGCAGGAACATTTCTAAAAGTCTAAACACATGTAAAATAATACAGAACTGATAAAAGACGAACTTCAATTATATACAATTGGCATGTCCCTATCGTCCAACTAAATTGATTTAAATAATCCAAAATGGCGGCCATTTCGGTTTTTGTTAAAAGCTGACGCACTACTTTCCTTTGTTTTGCATTTCTGAACAATATTAACGGCGTGTTGTAGTAACAACACTGTTTCTAGACTGATATTTCTTTTCACAAACTCATTCGTTATGTACATTTGCAATACATAGTCCATAATCTTCCTGCCAAATATGGACGATAAATAAATAACATTACAAAAGGCCACAGTACTACTTTCTTCTCTTAGGTATAGTTGTAATAAGTCTTCTGTATCCATTTTGTCTGTAGGCATCTGCCCAAAACGCTTATTTCAATTAGTCTGTAACGGTATATGGGACTTGGTATGAAGGAATAATTCGTATTTTCCTGAGTTATGACATTGATCCATGTCTGGGTTTATGTCTTCACTTCTGTCAAATGTAACTGACACGAGGGAAATGCGTTTGCCATGGAGTTATTTTAAATTATATTTTATAGTGTGATTTATCGTTTATTTTTCCAGTAGGATTGGAGGCGTGTTTCTGCCATATTGTTACAGTTGTAATATCGAGACACAATAATATACATTGATGTATGCTACTTAACTTCAGCCTTTGAATAAGCTTGTAATTTAAAGTTATATAATCTATTGGCCTCATTGTGAAGTGAGGAACCACAAGGGTTACACACTGGAGTAAAGTGTTTCGTCTAATAGTGTGATTCATAAAGAATATGATGGAATTTTGAGATACAATATTCGACAGAAAGAGCTATTCAATTACCAAAGTGATTTATATTATTATTTAATGTATGCACTTGTGCATTGGTCGTATTTCTACATCATGATTTCTTTTGCATTAGTTGACTTCTATATTGCCTATTAATGCTGCCTTGTTGGTTAGAGAATAGTTCATGGCGGGGATTTGTTTTACAATGTTCCGTTTTATTGGGTTGACGGTATGGTAAGTCTGAGGTTTGGTGCACCCTAGAACCTGATTTAAACTCCTAGCGGCCTTTTTTGCCACTGACCGTTCCAAGGAGGTAGCACTATTGTCAACCCTTTTGTGTTTGTGATGTCTTAGTTGGACTTTTATTCATCTTTAAATTCGTTTTTTGTTTCTGTGTGTGTTTGTGGTTGACTTTCCCAAGGAATAGCAGAGAAGAAATACGCAATAATATGAAATTACCAGATTTGTATCCGTTATGCTTATTTAATATTATATTCCGTATAATACGTCATGAAATTGTAGAATGATTGACAATTAACTATATTTGTATAATTACCTTTTTGTCTTTTCTAGTATATAAACTATTAGAACAGTTTAGTACTGTCTGTAAATGCTACCTTCTAGCATCTCTGTAGATTTGACAATATACAATTATTTAATTACTACTCTAATGCAAAACATATAAGGTATGCAACATGTAATATGTGATAGGATTTTACTTTTTTGACGTATACACGTAAACACATAATCAATTATTACAAATGTTTAGACATATTCGATGTTCTTTTGTTTTTGAAAATAACAAACATGTAAAACTGAGACACAACTTTGTATGTAAATTGGAAAGTATGTCATTTTAAATCGACACCTACTGTATCAACATTGGTGGCTTTACACACTAATTGAAGACACTATTCAGAAACATTTATGACGGAATGAAACACCTCCATTGCTCAAACTTCTTAATAATCTCTGACGACTTCTTAAGTGAGTATTATTGCCTCCGCCATGATTTATGCACATACACATCACTGCTTATCTTGGTAATTGTCATTTTCCATAATAAAGTTACATGCGTTTAGCTCGATCAACTATGCTAGTTTAGAAACAAGCCATTAACAATAAGCATGTATCGCGAACATCAGGAGTATAATCTTGTCTTCACGGTTGGAAGCTTACAGCATTGCTTTTACTGTGGATACAATCTGATTTTTGAAAACAGATTTTGTTTCACATTAAAACATCATGGCGCGATTCCTGTTAAGTTGTTGATCTTTCAAATAGATATGGAGCATGCATTTGAAGACGGTAGATTCTGATATTTCTAATGCACGCTCTGTTTCACTATTGGCGGGATCTAATTATAAAACAAATAAGAAAGTGTTCCGTTAGAAACCAGAAGGCAAAGATACACTTTGTAAACAAAACTATATCAATCAAAGAGGAATCTCTAACAATAAACGTACTTTTATAGCCGAACAGGAAATGTAGCTTTCACAGAACACAGCCAACCAAAGGTACGCGTTAGAACAAACAACACGTGCAATTAAATAAGATTCAATGCATGTGACATCACACATACAAACGGGTTGACAATAGGGCTAACGCCTTGGAATGATCAATGAAAAAATATGCCGCTGGGGTTTTAAACTAGCTTATAACTTGCATCAAACTTCACTATTACCCTATTGTCATCCCAATAAAACTGGACAGTGTTAATAAAGAAATCCAACCGGGCTATATTATCTAACAAACAAGGTAGCATTAAGACAAAATATAAGTATAACACATAGCTGATCATGTATATATGACTATAACAAACTACATATGCCTAGAAACAAGTACTCAGCAGATTGCCAGAAGCCAGATCAAAACGAGAACAAGACATTAAGTGTACGACCAGGCATGATTTAAGACAAACATCAAACGCTACCGTCCTTTGAAGATGTAGGTAGACGTCATCATAGGGTCCACAATATGTCTAGTCGTCGAACAATCGGAGAGGAAAGCACAGTGGAAAACTGTAAAGGCGTCAACCACTAAACGTGCAGCGCGATGCAGATGATTGGGTCATAACTCTTTGGATAAACAAATTAACAATTGTAATAAAGATTGAATAAAAGTGATTATGACCAAGGATTTTACTAAGTTTGAAAATAAAGTCACCATAGAAGTCAGGTTTTGATAGTCCTTGTCGCAGAAATTTAAAAAAATGATAAGGGTTACGATAATAAATTTGTGCAAAGATTTATCGAAGTTTATGACAACGGTTGCCCTGATTGAGTAGAAGTGGAGTACAATGTAAGTTTGACCCCGGGGTCTAACAGAAAAAAACCTTGATAGAAGACCATAATAAGGTTATTAAAGATACACAATAGTCTTGTAGTTCAGAATATTTTGTAAAGATTTTTATATTTAACTCTATTTAAAACTGTGACATTGGGAGGTGTAAGAGCTCTGCGATTTGTGATTTCAGACATTTGACCCCTGGGGATGGGTGAAATGATCGGGATCAGAAACCACAAGGTTTAAGTTGAATACACTTCGATGAGGTACACATGCAACATATTAGATCTCTAGCTCATAGTTTCAGAGAAGATGATTTTTTTTTAAATATTCCTTGCAGAATGTGAACCCGGGTGCTGGGTCAGATTTAAACCAATAATCTACAATTGAATAAACTTGGAAGAAGACCATAAGGTTATAGTACATGTCTCATATTAGACCTCTAGCTCATGTGGTTTCAAAATAAAATATGTCAACGATTTTTTTATATAGAGCTAATTCTTGTTAAACTGAAACATCGGACGGGCCATATTTGACCACATAATCACCATTTAAGCAAACTTGTTAGAGGAAAATATGGTTATTCTCCATGCAGCTAATGAGAGCTTCAAGTATTGTGTTGTTTGAGAAGATAATCGTTAAAGATTTTCCTATACAAAAAGAGTATGAAGGGAGAAATTTGGAAATCACCGAACTCGATAAATATAAAAATATTGCAGCCTCGGTTTGATTGAGACTGTTTATGAACGGCAGGAAAAAATGCAAGCTACAGTTCACGCCCTCCATCCCCGGGTTGAGCAGAACTCAATATTTAAAATGTCAATCGTACGAAATGTTGAGCCATCCCTTAGATGGTATGCATATCACGGTGAACATGGAACCTTCAATGTGATATTTTCACACCATTCCATGGCCAGCAGCCACAGGTCTATTTAAAACATGTGAAACCGTTTTTAAAGACTTTCGTATACAACTTTTATGTAAAGACAATGGCATTCAGGGCGGTTAAATGTTACGCCAGTGTCGCCATTTGAACAAACTTGGCTAGTAAAATATGGGCTGATGCTACATGCAATATATGTGAACGTTATACTTTGTGGTTTTAGAGAAGAAGACGTTTTAAAAAATAGATGTTTATCTATCTCTTGTAAAACTGTGACCTTTGAAGAGGCACCAGCTTTGACTCCAGGCGGGGTCATAATTTGAACAAACTTAGTAAAAAGCATTAATCTTATGCTACATGCAATATATGACAGCTCTGTACTTGTGGTTTCGGAGAAGGAGATTGTTCAAGTTTTCCTTTTTAGAAGTCTGTGAAAAACATGCACAATTTTAATATACAAAATTTCGATTCCCAAGGCGCAGTCAATGTTGACCCCATGGACTTCATTTGAATTAATCTAATAATCTAAGATTTTCAATCATTAATGAAGAAACATTAACGATACCAGTTGAGTGGTTCTTGAGAAGAATATTTAAGGTTCCAAATTAGTAAGGCCATAGAGGCCATCCTGGATGTCACGCTGACCTTTTTTTAACACTTTGAAAAGTCATTGACTTCAAGATCATCCATGGGGAAAATTGGACAAAATCATTCGAGCAGTTTACGAGGACAAACTGATGAAAGCAAAAGGTAACGGAGAGACGAATGACTGACGACGATGGACTCGTTAACAACTTGAGGGACGAAAGTTCATGTACCTATCTCTCCTTCCAGAGTTTCAGAATATGTAACCATAGAGTCACACGAGGTTGTCCGTTCATCGCACCAGAAAAAAACGCAGTGACTGACTGTGCAACATGGAGGGATCAATCACATAGCACGAAGCACAAACGTTGCAATACTTAAGAGTCGTATCCTTTTCTGATGAATTTCCTAATTAACTTAAATGAAATGTTTCACCATAGTTTTCTCCCTTGAGTATGTGCGTTAGTTTAGCTCATTATATAAGAATGTCAATAACTTTTACTCATTTCTGGCAATAATTTACAATTATAATCAAATACATATAATGTTCTGCATCACACGTCAAGATATTGGAAGAGTGGCAGCAAAGCTCGTCCTCTGTCGCTACGATCCGCGTTCGAGTCCCACCGGAGATATTTCAATATGCTAATATGTCCCAAGATTAAAAAAAGTATGAAAGTAGAAATTTGGAAATCGTCGAACACGTTAAATACAAAAAATATTTAGTCTCGGTTTGATTGAGACTGTTCATGAACGGTAGTGAAAAGTGCTTGCTACCGTTCACGCCCTCTAGCCTCTAGCCTCTAGTTGAGCAGAACTCAATATTAATCATGTCAATAGAACAGAAATTTAAGCTATCTCGAAGATGCTATGCATATGGCGCCGACCATGAACCTTCAATGCGGTATTTTCACACCATTCCATGGCCAGTGACGTATGGTCCAGTTTCTAACAAAACGCTTTGCCCTAAACGAGAAAACAATGGGCGAAACTAACAAAATGGAATTTAGTTGGGATCAGGTTATGAAGCCTGCAAAAACACAGTTAACAGACAAAAGACTAAATTAAAAAGCAGGCATATCCTAAGAGTGATTATACAATACTAATAATATTTTAAAGGCTGGAGTAGTGGAACCACCCATTCGAAATTAAGTAAGAAAACAAAAGTATTTGAGAAGAATATCTATGCTACAGGTACGAAGACAGAATAATGGTGTGTGGCAGATATAAATAATTCACTTTTCGCAAATCACGCGCGATTTGTTTTTTATTGACACAACTTCCTGTTCACAGTTGTCTTCCTTTTCTAAAGTTTTCATTATGTTATGGTCTTTGAAATGTTATTGTTGTTAATCAAGATCTAGAATTATCAGTGGAGATATTACATAGATATGTTATAAAGTCACATGTATGTCTCATTGTTTTAATATTGTGAGTGTCTATGTAACATAACTTTCTTTCAATATAAATATATGTAAATGTTGTTTTTTTTGAAAAGAAAAAGTATAATAAATAAGTAAAGTTTATCATTTGAAGATTGTGAAATTAAATGTCTTCTAAGTTTAAAGGGATACATGCCAATCATGACATATTATCCACTGAAGATATTTTGAAATGTATACATATTGCAATGCCTCCCTTTAAAAAATTTGGCCAATATTCGTATTTGCACTCATTCTGAAATCGTAAAGAAAGAAAAAAACTCCCCATTTGTTTATGTCTATATTAAGATATGCTTTAGTCTAGCTTCTGTAAATATTTGTTGTATTATATTTAAATACATATTTGATGCATATTTTATCATATAACTGTACGGTTTAATGAGGGGTGGCCCACCCCGACCCTCAGAAACCTTTGACGGGGTGAATAAATGGATCACCATTAATTTGGTGATTGAAATTTAAAAAAAAAGATCTAGTTCTCTTAAATAAGAAACACACATTGTTGGGAGCATATCATAAAGTTTAGGGATATGCTCAGTATAGTTTCTGCACAATCAGATTACCAATTGCGCAACATGTTCACCTCTAATTCAGTGAATGATTAGGAAATCTCGTGCTACACATCATATTTCCAAGAGTGGTAATTTGTCACAATTTCGGTTATTGGTGAAAGTTGCATTGCGCTTTGCAATTTAACACATCTTTTCTACATGTAGCAAAGCAATGATCTAAAACAAGCGTTAATTGTACCGCTCTGCCTTTCTTCATAAATCACGTCTACAAGATTAAGTACAGAACAACTTGCAAATAGCATTGACATTTATAATGAATTAAGCATAATAGAATCAGTCATAGGGAGTGAGCTGAAAAGCACAGAACATGGAATGCAAGACTCTAGTTAAAACCTTAGAGCAGTGTGGCGGCTATAAATGTCCCCCCGACTACAAGTCAGTAGCGGTATTACTCTAATACTGGTCCTTTGGGATCGCCAGGCCCAAATCGTTGTGGCTTTAAAATAATGCCGTTTAAGCCGGCGCTAATGGGGTGAGAGGTGTTGTAAGTTATAATACCTCCCATGAACAGACTTAATACAACCGAGTCGGCTATTTTTCTCTCTTGTTTGTGTTTGTTGCTTCCTAAGGATCCTCTGTTCAGTATTTATCTAGTTAAGTAACTGACAGAGTATGGCATCATCAAGTTGATCAAGTTGATTGATTTAAACACGTCCATTTTGTCCATCTTGTCCATCTGCTACCTCATAACAAAAGAATATGAAACAGTAGTATCATTGAATTATTTTTCATCAACTAATTGTTTAGGTTATTTCGAGCCGCTGATACATAGCAGAGAAGCAGAGAATAGTTTCATTTATTTGACGTTTTTTTTTTTTTACATATGGATGTTTATAGAAACACGGTGATGCACTCCGTCGCAGAACAAAACTTGTCCGTAGACGTGTATTTGATGCACTAAGCAGAGAATTGGTTTATTAAGTCTCTGTACATAGTAGAGGATAAAATACGGTACTCGGGACCCCCATCCGGCTAGAAAAAATTACAATGTCATTGATAGTTGTACGTTTCATAATCACTGAACTTTCTCAGTATTAGTTAGAGGCTATGAAGTGAAATTTTAACAATTAAGAAACACTAAGGGAAGGAGCGCAGCGACTGACCGGGGTTTCTTAATTGTTAAAATTTCACTTTTTAGCCTCTAACTGACTTAGTGTTTGCCCTACTTTTCCCCCGCGCTTTTACGAAACCACGCGTCTTAACACGTTCGCGCCAAAACAAGCGCGTGCCATTTAGTAAGCGATTACTTAATGATTAAATCGTTAAAATTGGTGATCGTTAGAAATTTACATGAATAAGTTCGCCATTTTTTTAAAATTCCTCACCGTCTGATTGGAGGAAAAAGTAGGGCAAACACTAAACTTAGATAACATCCACATTGTTATTGACACGGAATATGACACACTGTAACAGTTAGGCTGAATATTTTTCTAACTCTCTAATTACTTATTTTAATTTCAACAGTGATCTATCCAAAAAAAAACGTACTTATTTTTAGTAAATATTACCCATCGGTTAAGTACTGTTTGTGTTATTTATTTCAGACGTTACTTTTGGTAACAGTTAGATAACCGCAACATTGCTATAAAGTTTATACTGAAGCAGAGAGAATCAACTTTACGACGAGAACTTGGAAGAAGAAGACTGGATGTGCACAACAATGTGGGTTCGAGGACAATTGCCTCAACGCACATTGTAGAGGCTTACTTCTATGCCTTCAAAGAATAAATTGTATTATTAAGAATACAGAACAATTCGCTAGTTGACTTTCAGCAGACCAATTGCTTCCATATCTAGACTGACGGGATCTGACTGTACACCAATGCACAGCAGTCTTATTTTATATATATACATGTATATATTTTTATTTACTGGGACTGCCTGTCTTGTAGTTTGACTGTCAGTGACACCTTTTCCTTTATTGGGTTAAAACTTGTCCTCACTCAACAACGTGATTTTTTATTTAAAGTCTGTGGTAGTCTGTGGTAGACAAACTAGTTAAAGAAGTCAGCAATTGAATTGCAACTATTAATAATTAGTAAAAATCCGTGGTGGATTAATGAGCATGTATATCTACTAATATTCACATTATATGATATGTGTTTATCATACAGATAACAAACTGTTTTATTTAACTCACGTGAATTTAATATGAAATTGTGATGAATTAAATTTGATTTATGTAAGAAAGTGTTATATACAGCCTTTTCATTGTATCAGCTCATTTGAGATAAACTGGATATTTATAGTTGGACATGTATTGTTTGTAATACCTGCACTGTTGCCGTGCTTTGTGAAATTGTAGGTTGTATCCCCACGGGCTTTTAAGCCTATAGGAAATTGGAAATAAAGATATCTATCTATCTATATAATTACTGCAGTCTTATCGTTGTATATATAAAACAATCAGAAGCAGCTGTTTGATAGCACAAGTTCAAACTCGTGTATTATATCCCTCTTATTTTGTTTTGTTTTTGTTTTATTTTGTCGATGTATAAACAAATTTTAATTAATATTTAAATGATAGACAGATAAATAATCTTCATTGTGATGATGTTTTTCAAACAAGGAAAATCTCGAATTTGCAAACAAAATATAACTCAAATATATATTTTTAACTACTGGCAAAATCTCGAGTTGATTAGAATTGAAAACAATTTTATTTACATTGTGCCACCTCGTTTGCAGTGCGTGAAATTAAAAATCTCGAGTTTATATATAGTAATACCGCCTTCTCAATGCTTAAATCCACTTAACAAATGATAGAAATTGTTGTGCGCGTGATTGCGTAAGTGATTGAGTGAGTGCATGCGTGCGTGCCAGTATACGTGTATTTTGCTGTGACTGTCTCAGATTAACAAAAGATTCTTGTTTGTAAAATCCTACACTGTTGCCATGTTTTATGAAACTGTATATTGTATCCTCACGAGCTTTTAAGCCTATTGTAATTTGGAAATAAAGTTATCTATCTATCTATCTATCTATCTATCTATCTATAATTTATTTATTCTCTTGTCATAATTATCAATTGAGTATACTTAACAAACCCATATAACCACTTATTAAAAAAAATAAGACCGGCAAACAACGCATAATTGTTGTTTGTATCTTTGCGGTTTTAAAGTCGGCTAATTTACGATCTTGTAATTAGCGATGTGTTGACAGACTCGATATGCAATTAGTCAAAATTAAAACTCTCTTTTAAAATCATCTGGATGACTATTAAAATTCTCTTTTAAAATCATCTGAATGACTGTTACATGCAGCCATTCAGATGATTTAAAAATAATTTAAATTTCTAATTTGCTCAAATTTTAAATTTGCTCGTTCGCATTAAAATATGACATACTGATCATTTAGATCTTGATCTGTTGTACGGCGAATTTACCGCAAGTGTAAAGAAGCGCACGCCATATGTCATATTACATAACATCCTGTCATAAAGTTTGGTGACCTATGCACACACTACTTTACAATAAACACCCGCCCGTGATATGATATTGTACAATACCCTATGATGCGAGATCGAGTCCAGGGGTAAACATTTTGGTGCACTTTTATAGTACCTGCCGATGATTGTAAGTATTAAAGACATATTGAAATATTGTTTGCGGTAGTTTTTTTAAATGGTTAATTACTTTTATGCTAAGAAAATTGTAATTTTTAAACATACCATTTTGAGAATTTTTATTTGAAAATTGGTGACCTATATTGTTTAATCTTAAATTTCTTATGAAGGATCCCCTGTACAAAAATGAATATGATCATTCAAGTTTTTTGTTTTATTACTTGCAATCCTCGACAGGTACTATTCGAGTAAAAAATAAATAAATCTGCAGTACAATTTTTCCCAACGGAACATGCTCAGTGAATCAGTCTAGTGAACAACAAGCGTTTGTTCACTAGATTGATCGAGACAGATCCCTTTTAAATTGTTTTCATCCAGGTGTCCCAAAGTACTGACAGAGCTACATTATTTTTCATATGTAAAAATGAAATAGGAATGTTCAGAGATTTTGAACTGATCATAAGTAACAAAGTAAAATGTCATGAGAACACCTTCAGAAATGTTTTCGTGGAATTCGACGGAGATGCTGCCTCGGCATAGACTAAAGTACGTGCTTATTTATCCTTTACATGGAGCGCATGCATGCCTTTTCCTTTTCCATATGGTGTATGACTCTCATATGCGACACCACAACCATGTTATCCCTAATATTTCCTTATTGATCCATTTTACACTGGCTTGACAGCTGTTCGTTATGGTGGCTATGCAGTAGATGACGTCACAAGTCAGGGGAGATAATTTGTTGGCCACAGGTGCAGGTATATTGAAAGGGTAATAAAACCCATCTGGATGGAAAAAAATGTTTCGGAAACTGCGGTATATGTTTAATATAAAGGGTATATAATAATAAAAAGCAACGGAACAAACGTATATGACTTTTATTGCATATGTGCATCAAACGGAAATCGCGTATTACTATGTCAGCTACTCCCTGGATTTACATAATATTTTTTCAAAATTTTCATTCGAACAGATCCTTTGTATAACACTGCTTCCATAATGCAAAGCTATAAGCAGCATGTTCTCCGACCCCATTTTGACAACGAGTCTGATCACGTCAGACATTTTCTAAAATTCTTTATCTTAATAAGGGCATTGATTTTATTGATATATCAAGTATTTTTCGAGATAATCGTGTTGTTGAATCTATTCCTAAATATTTAAAAAAATCTGAAAATCCTATAATTTGTTATTAGTACACAAAAAAAAGTTAGAAATACGATTTTTAACTACAGCAATACAGTGTCTGACCTTGATATAGTAAATAACACTCCTAAGGCATACGAGTGTAGAACATCTAAATTTTGCTATGCTTCGGCCGGTCATGTCATAACTGGTAATTTTGATAGTTTAGAAAAACGTATTCGGCATTTGTTTTCTAAAGGTTCGAAGTATATACTGCATTCTGTGATTGATTTTAATGCATGTCGTGGTCATATTGCCAAATCCATTGAGGATTTTAGTATTAAATGGTGTCGTAGAGAACATGCTGACCCTGACTCCAATTCTACTTGGAAAAATACTAGTTTTAACATCATAGATACCCGCATTAACTTCTATACGGCTAACACCTCTCTACACCCCCTATACCTAGGTTTACATTTCGTAATTTAAAATTGGGAAACCAGGAATTTTATAATAAGTTTTTTTAGTTCCTGCTGATAAAACAGCTAATAATTTAATTATTGTTTGACGCCTACATAACGTCCATGTTTTATCTCAGGAACTCGAGAGTACTAATACGTATACTCCAGTGCAAACGTCAAGCTTCATCTATAAGTACTTGTGATTTTTCAACACCCTTGTCGCATATTTGTTTTTATATTTCTATGAAAGAGATTTTATGTTGAGTCTTTCACCAGATACCCAGGCAGATGTTATTGAAGCTTTAATGACACCTCTCGGTATCTGGATGACATATTGAACATTGACAACCCTTTTTTTTTACTATGGTTAATAACATATACCCTAAAGAACTTAACAAAGCTAAGATTTCTAATATTAACGCTTCTTTTCTCGATTTACATCTCTCTATTGAAAATAATTAGCAAAATCTATGACAAGATAGATGATTTTAATTTTAATATTGTTAATTATCCCCATTAGATGGGGATGTTCCCCAAGCAAATTATTATGGGATATATGTGTCTCAACTTATTCATCTTACTAGAGCTTATACTCGAGTTGAGGACTTTATTATTCGTAATCTTTGTATAACTAAACAGCTACTCCATCAGGGCTACCGTTACCATAAACTTCGTAAAAGCAACATTATTTTAGTATCGTAACCCTGATCTTCTTTCCAAATATAAACGTAATGTAAAAACTCTTTTACGACAAGGACTATCACAACCTGACTTGTCTGCAATCTTGTCTTGTAGTGCCCGCAATGATTTATTCTCTTGTTGCCCTGGTTTTTGCCAGGTCACGGAGTACGCTCTTTGAGGCTTTCTAGGCTATTGTTTTTTTGTATTAATATATATACACGAGCATCTTTGTGTTTTACTTATATTGCCTAATAATGCAGCCTTGTTGGTTAGAGAATAGTTCATGACGGTTGTTTTTATTTTCAATGTCCCGTTTTATTGGGATGACAGTAGGGTAAGTGTGAGGTATGGTGCACCCTAGAAACTGGTTTAAACCCCCCAGCGGCTTTTTTTGCCACTGACCGTTCCAAGGCGGTAGGCCTATTGTCAACTCTTTTCGTGTTGGTGACGTCTTATGCCTTTATTCTTTATTGCTATTGCCATTCATGTTTGTCATTTTGCGTGTTTGAGGGTTTATTGTGTTATGTGAAAGCTGCATTTCCTGTTCGACTTTTGTACTTCTTTCATACTCCATAGAGTGACCGAAATATTAAAGCTACTATAGCTATGTAAAGGCTTGTGGCCGTGTTCCTAAGCATATGGCGGCAGTTTAACAATTGGTTTACTACCAACTTCAAGCTTATGAAACATGGCTGGAACCCGTTTAAAAGAAATTTTAATAGCGAACCTATTTCATGTCTCTACCTGCGATTGACAAAGTAGCATAAAAAAAACACCCATTCTCTGAAAAATATCTTAGCATTTGCGAGTTTTTGACCATGTCTTTCGGATTGACAATTACTACGCTTTTAGACTGGAGTAATCCAATCAGTTCATCAATAGCATTATTGTTATCGACATGCTGGTTACATTGTAGACGTTATCATTTGTTCATTTTGTATGTGTGACTCAGTGCGTTTCTAAGTGCATACGTACACCAAAGACCTTCGAAATAAACGAACCAGAATATACAGTTTACAAATTCTAACATTAGAATAGTACACTTTGAATATATAATGTGTATGCTTTATTGAAATATCATCAAGAAATAACCCAAAGTCAAATGAAAAAAAGAAATGTATTGCAGTTGTCGGTTTGGCCTAATGATTTTTTTATACGGATTGTCAATCCGAAGGTTTCGAGTTCGAATCCCGTGTTTAGCGAACAATTTTTCAATGATGTTTTATGATATCGATGTTGCTACAGCGAACGCCGGATTAGAAATGAAGTCCTGTCCTTCGGCCATGTGTTATAAGTGAAATAATCTTTCCTCACTCAGAACTCGAACGCACAGTATCTGGCTTACAGTGCCAGCACTTTATCATTTGAGCTATCGGGACACAGGATTACACCTGTACAACGACAACACACATAAGACATGTCACACGAGCATGCAAACATGTATGATTGAGTGACACTATGGTTTTGATTCCTTCTTATCAAAATTACTGGATGTTTTCTCCAAATATTGACAGTTTAAGTGATGTTCCTTACTTATCGTATTGTACCTTTCCCTCTCCCTTTTTAAATAGAATTGTGTCTTCATTTAAACTTGCTATACTAGTGTGACGTACACACCGAGTTCATTCGCTCAGTTGTTTATTATACGTCACACAAACACACATACACACACACATGTATATTGCAGTCGCATCATTTTATCAGTTTACTGTTTTCGCCATGGAAACCAAGCTGATCACGGTTATTTTTATAATACTGTATACTACTGCTGGTGCTCATGCTGCTGTTGCTACTACTACTACTACTACTACTACTACTACTGCTGCTGCTACTGCTACTACAACTGGTCCTGCTACTACTACTTTTACTACTACTACTATTACTACTACTACTACTACTACTACTACTACTACACTACTACTACTGCTACTGCTACTTCTACTACTACTACTACTACTACTACTACTTCTAATACTACTGCTGCTGCTTCTGCTACTACTGCTACTACTGGTACTACTGTTACTACTACTACTACTACTACTACTACTACAGTTACTGATGCTAATACTGTCAATACTGCTAATACTGCTAATACTACTACTAATGAACTATGTCTGTACAATGGTGTCAATATTTGTGTGTAATGTGAAACAAAATGAATTTATCTTACATTCTGAAACGAGAAAATAACGTTTCTACGGTGTACTGTTAGGGCCATGTTACCACCGCATCTTACCATCGACCATCGACCTAGGTCGATGGTCGATGGTAAGATGCGATGGTCGATGGTAAGATGCGATGGTAAGATGCGATGGTCGATGGTAAGATGCGATGGTAAGATGCGATGGTCGATGGTAAGATGCTATGGTCGATGGTAAGATGCGATGGACCATCGACCATCGCATCTTACCATCGACCATCGCATCTTACTATCGCATCTTACCATCAACCATCGCATCTTACCATCGCATCTTACCATCGACCATCGCATCTTACCATCGACCATAGATCTAGACATTTTTCTACGGCAATCGTGAGATCTTGATCAGCATGATAATTGATAAGTCGATGGTCGATGGTCGATGGTAAGATGCGTTGGTCGATGGTAAGATGCGATGGTCGATGGGAAGATGCGATAGTAAGATGCGATGGTCGATTGTAAGATGCGATGGTCCATCGCATCTTACCATCGACCATCGTATCTTACCATCGACCATCGCATCTTACCATCGCATCTTACCATCGACCTTCCCATCTTACCATCGCATCTTACCATCGACCATCGCATCTTACCATCGCATCTTACCATCGACCATCGTATCTTACCATCGACCATCGAACTAGGTCGATGGTCGATGGTAAGATGCGATGGTAACATGGCTCTTACAGTACACCGTACGTTTCCATTTAGCTAAGTTTAGAACCCAACATTCCAATTTTCGTTGAAAATCAACAATATGAATTCCATAGGATTTACATTGTATTGATTCTTTTGAGTCTTCGTTAAAAACAAAACTCTTAGTTTTGCAGATTATGACATGCTGACATTAATTGTTTTATTCAAATCAACAACAAACAATTAGAACGAAGAAAAAAAATTATATCTGTATCACACTTTTATAATAAATACTGCAAAGGAAATCCCTTGGAAGCAACACACGCAAACAAGAGAGAACAGTAGCAGACTCGGTTTCATTGTTCAAAGCTGTTTATGAGAGGTAATATAATGCGCAACACCCCTCACGCCACGTCGCACAGGCTTAACCGGCATTCTAGATTATATTCACATATATTAGGTTTGATAATCCCAAAGTATCAGTAAGTAATACAACTACTGACATTTAGTCGGGGCGACTTTTTACTACAGCCACACAGAACTAAAAAACGCTCGTGTGAATGTCAAGTCAATGGCTGCCATCGGTCACAGTCGTAAGCCGTTGGTTCCCCGATAGGTAGAACGTTGGTAATCAATCTTCCCACGACTCTGCACCTGAGGTAGTATCGTCGGCCTCGTTGGTACCAAATGTTACCTTCTGTGGCCATTGGTAACCCAAAGTTAACCAACGTGGTTGCCGATGGGCGAACCCTGAACGCACCCAATAATACACAATGTTGATATTGAAAATTGTAGGCAAATCGGACGTGTGGCATGATATATTGTGTTGAGTATATGGATATTGCAGTTGCATTCACAATAATTAATAATTATAACTATAATAAACCGAATAAGTATCCTTCAAGAAAATAATTTGAAAAATACTACATGATCTTTATTCCAATCTCGTATGTGTTTGTTTGATGATTGTGGATACGAGGTTTAGTCAGGTTAAATACTTTTATTAAATTTATAGGGGTGAATGATTGGTGTTTCTCTGTGCAAGAATATTCATAATCGCTAAATATTAATAACTTACTCCGAACACAAAAACTAACTAACTGTGACGTTGAGACATGACGTCAATCAAGTGTTGCTGACGTCGACGTCTTCAGCCGATAACGTTCAATAAACCGAATAAGTTCGATTGAAATCATACATTAAAATGTAATAAATAGATTATTCAACTGCTCAGTTCGATTATAGAGAAATCCTTCACTCGATGGTAGGCGTGTTTTTGTCACTCACTCGCATACGCTCGTTCGTGAAAAGAACCACACGATTACCATCATGAAGGATTTCCCTATAATCGATCTAACAGTTAAACAATCTCTATGAATTTTCTGTTTGGATCGTATATATAATCCTTTGACATACTAATTGACATAATAATTATCCAGTTTGGTACATATGTGTACATATAACAGTCTCCCGACGAGGGATATGGTGCAAAAAAGAAATAAAAATGGAAGAACAATAACTCCGCTGAAGATTTAAATTTTTTAGAGAAAGAGTATCGTCCCTTTCACTATAATCTTAACATTCAACGTGCCACAGTTAATTAACAACTTATTAATAATAAAACGGACGTGGGTTACATATATATGTTCCTAATGTGTTTATTTCGTTAATATATTTAACGAAAACATTCGTTGCTTTTGCAAGTTTGATAGGTTATATTCATGAATATGACAGTAAAAAAAAACACATACAAAAAAAAAAGGAAAAAAAGAAAAAACGGTTAATTGTTATTAAAGAAAGATAACTCCAGATTACCCTTCCAACATTCTTTAAACGGAGTATCACCGCTTGTGTTTTTCATGGTAAAACGCTGGTTTGTGTCCTTGATTAAACGAGATAATACCAGGCGCGTACCTGGAGGCTTTTTCCCATTACGCAAGATTGGATTAGACCGTGCTAGGGGGGTCCGGGGGCATTCTCCCCAGGATTGTTTTAAAAATAAAGACGCCAAATTGTGCGCTTTGGTGTATTTTGGTAGCACAATGATGAACCAAAAATACACGGATTTTCTTACAGATTTTGATAGTTTTACTACACAAGAGTAAATTAGTGTCATGCCATCAAGCTCCATATGTCAGCTATGTTCAAATAATGTATAAAATACGGTAAAAAAGGTTTTGCATCTCAGATTTTCATTACGCAGCCGCGTATCTGCGTACAGGCAGGTACGCGCCTGCATACTTAAAAGTTATTTTGCGTATTGACTCATCGCGAAAAAACATTCAAGTCTCAAGACAAGTGCAACATGAACAATTAATTGAACCATTGAGTTGTAGGCATATGCAACATAGCCTCTTGAATGTTGATATTTCTTTGTTCAAATCAGCATGTTACATATTCTCAAAGTTATGTCTGTTCTTCTGTTTTAGATATGGAGCACAAACATATGAATTTAAACTAGACTACGAAGTTTACCATGTTCACTGAGCAGATGTAATTGAACCCTTTAATGATACCACTCGGTATCTGGATGAAATATTGAACATTGACAACCCTTTCTTTTCTACTATGGTAAACAAAGTTTAGGTTACCATAGTATCCTGAAGAACTTCACCTCAACAAAGCTAATAGTTTCAATATTGGAGCTTATTTTTTCGATTTACCTCTATTTGTTGAAAATGGAGAAATAATGATCAAAATCTATGACAAGACAGATGATTTTAATTCTTGATATTATTAGTTATTCCCACTTAGATGGGGATTTTCCCCTAGCAACTTCTTATGTGGTTTATGTTTCTCAACTAATTCGTTTTTCTAGAGCTTTTAGTCGAATAAGTCGACTTTAATATTCGTAACCTTTGTATAACTAAAAAGCTACGCAATCAGGCTGCCGTTGCCACAAACGTCGAAAAACCGTTGCAACATGTTATTACACTGACACTGATCTACGTTTAAAATATGAAATTAATTGAAGAACTATTCTGCGACAAAGACTATCACAACCTGACTTCTTACTTCTTTGATGAAGTAATGATCACTTTCATACTAACTTTATTAAACGTGTTAAAAGGTTTATCAAAAGAGTTACGACCCTATCATTTTGCAACGCACAGCATGCTTTGTGGTGGACCCATTTACAGTTCGCCACTATGCTTTCCTCTTTAATTGTGCGATGACCGGACAGGCTGTGGACCCTATGATGACGTCTACCTAAGGCCCAAAAGGACGGTGACGTTTGATGTTGTCTGCAGTCTTGTCTTGTCGTGTCCTTAATGGTTTATTCTCTTGTTGCTCTGGCTTCTGCCAAGTCAATGAGTACCTTCTTTTTGGCTATCTAGGCTATTGTTTTTTTGTATTTATATATACACGAGCATCTTTGTGTTTTACTTATATTGCCTATTAATGCTGCCTTGTTGGTTAGAGAATAGTTCATGGCGGGGATGTCTTTATTTACACTGTCCCGTTTTATTGGGTTGACAGTAGGATACGTGTGAGATTTGGTGCACCCTAGAACCTGATTTAAACCCCCAGCGGCCTTTTTTGCCACTGACCGTTCCATGGCTGTAGCCCTATTGCCACCCCTTTTGTGTTTGTGATGTCTAATGTGGCATTTTATTCATCTTTAAATTTGTTCTTTGTTTTTGTGTGTGTTTGTGGTTGACTGTCATCCTTGAATGCTGCTTCTCCTGTTCGACTTTCATATCTTTATTCGTAAGATACGTGATCATAATCGCTTTCATACAATCTTTATTAAAATTGTTAAAACGCTTATCAAAAGAGGTGATGACCATTTAGCAACGCTCTGCATGTTTAGTGCTTGATCCATTTACAGTTCGCCACTATGTTTTTCCTCTTTGATTTGATGTTTGTCTTAAATGTTGTCTTGTCATACTCTAAATGGTTTGTTATCTTGTCCCTCTGGCTTTTGCCAAGTCACTGAGTATTTGCATTATGACTTTCTCGACTATATGTGTTGTGTGTAGGAGGCCATGGTGTCCGGCGAAGACACCATGGTGCTTATATTGCCTATTAATGCTGCATTGTTTTTTTTTAAATAATATAGTCTGGGTAAACGTTTTACTGTGATGACAATAGGCTAAGAGTGAGCTTTGGCGCATTCTAGAACCTGGTTTAATCCACCAGCGACCTATTTGCCGTTGAAAGTTTCAAGACCGTAGTCCTATAGTCAACAAGTTTTTAGTTGGGATGTTTTTATTGACGTGGTAATTATTGTTTGTTTTAATTCGTGTTTTTGGTTAACTGTGTTCTGTGAAAGTTACATTCCTGTTCGACCTTTATAACTTGTTTTCTACCGGCATTGCCGACACTTTGATTTTTATCGGGTTCTTCGAATTTCAAGGCGCGTCATGAAAATGTTTTTCCTCTTTGATTTGATGTTTGTCTTAAATGTTGTCTTGTCATACTCTAAATGGTTTGTTATCTTGTCCCTCTGGCTTTTGCCAAGTCACTGAGTATTTGCATTATGACTTTCTCGACTATATGTGTTGTGTGTAGGAGGCCATGGTGTCCGGCGAAGACACCATGGTGCTTATATTGCCTATTAATGCTGCATTGTTTTTTTTTTAGATAATATAGTCTGGGTGAACGTTTTACTGTGATGACAATAGGCTAAGAGTGAGCTTTGGCGCATTCTAGAACCTGGTTTAATCCACCAGCGACCTATTTGCCGTTGAAAGTTTCAAGACCGTAGTCCTATAGTCAACAAGTTTTTAGTTGGGATGTTTTTATTGACGTGGTAATTATTGTTTGTTTTAATGCGTGTTTTTGGTTAACTGTGTTCTGTGAAAGTTACATTTCTGTTCGACCTTTATACCTTGTTTTCTACCGGCATTGCCGACACTTTGATTTTTATCGGGTTCTTCGAATTTCAAGGCGCGTCATGAAAATTGGCCAAAAATAGTACGTACCCGAACATGTAGACACAAATATATGCGACAGAGTTGTGGCATACAGGTTAGAAAATAGGGGCTAAACGCGATTTTTAAATAAAACTGCTTATTTGTTTACGAAATACAGTTTTATGTAATATAATTTCTATATCAGAAGACGTCATAATATCGTCACAACAACAAAAATGAAATGTCTGTATAACCCAGTTTGCAAATGTAAATGAGTCCAGTACGAAATAAGCAAATTGTTGTACAACAGTAACCGAATAGCACAGTATTATGGAATGGCATAGCCGCCATAAGTCTATGTTGCTTTATTGCTTATTGCATTTATGTATATGGCATCTTGCTATCATCTCTAATGTTATTTTCTCAATGCTTTGTATTACATTTCATTTTCTTAATTTGTTATTTGTATTTCCACAAAATCCCATGTATGTATATGTTGCATACTTCTTAATTATTTGTGACAAATGCAACAATGCAACACTGTAACTTGCAACCGCTAAGTCTTAACGGGTTAATTCTTTTTCCCTGGTGTGTATTTTTTTTGTTTCTTTGTGACAATTCTAACATTACAATATTGCAACTTTCTAATCGGTGTTCTTCGCTAAATGAGTTGTTCTCTTATTGTATTTCTACCCTATCATTATCAACCGGTATGTGCGATTTGTTTATCGACCGTAGCGCCACTTAACGTCTTAATTGTATTAACTCACCATTATGACGTTCAGTGTCGTTGCGAAATTACTTACTGCTCCCTGCATAAATTCGAGACGTTGCGAATGGCAGATTCTACACATAAGTTCGAGAGGATGCGGATATGAGAACTGCAGGATGGCGAAAGCGAATATTTCAGGAACCGAACGGTAACTAAGCCATATTTCTTTATTTGGCTAATAGTTGAACTTGTATATTTGGCTTATTTGTTGAACTTGTATTTTTGTTTTATACACTGGAGTCTGAAAGTTGACGAATTTTAGGATTTTTATCTATCTATATCAAAGGGAAGTCACTCCGAGTGTATCACCTTTTTGGCAAACTTTTAATAAACCCTAGCCGAGGGTTATTCAAATATATTCAGTAGTTTTCAGTTTATGCTCTGGACAAGAATTAATTTGTTTAAATCTTATTCGAATTGACATTACAGACCATATTTATGTATTTGTCATCGTTTTCGTGTGTTACACACTCCCGTGTAGAGAAACCGAAAGTAGATCGACTGTACAGTACACGTGTATTCGGTAACGTTACTGTAGTGTAGAGCAGTTCAGATATTAACAGCAAAAATCAGCTGCGTGTTATAACTTATATTAAATGTTGACAAACTGTACTAGATCTGTTTGTTAGAAATGATTTTTATTTGTACCTCCATTGGCTTTGAAGAAAATATGCACATGCATACTTAAAGGGACACTTGAAGTATTTGAAATGGGTCAGTGTCTTGATATATATATCCAGTATCATTTTTACTTTTACCCTGTTTAGATTTAAATAAATCAAAATTTAAGTATTCACTATTTCGTCTTATTATACTATAAGTTTTAATATATTATTGGTGCAATAATATCTGAATATCAAAAACAAATGGCTTAATACAATTCTTATAATTAACATTAATGATTGAACAAATGTAATTTATGTAGTAAAACTAACGGGACGCCGCTAGTTTTTAAAAAATCAAGATTGCCATGATTGTGTCTCTTTAACAGATCTGTGTACATGTAAATGCATTATTACTTGTCTAAGTACATCTTTTTTTTTCCACCTATGCTTCAGTAGTTTACCAATACATGGGAATGGGGGTGGGTGGGGGTATGCCTCCCCAAACTCTAGAGTTGGGGGAAACATAGATAGACGTACTGCACTAATATCTTGGAAGCCCACAATTAACCTAAAATTCATCAACATTTTCAGGTACAGAAGTTGAATGAAGAACATTAAAGAAGACAGCGATACCAAGTCGTTTTAGTTGGAACAAAGGCATGCCAAAACCAGACAGTGACCTACGGCGCATGATGAGCGTTCAATAAAAAGAAGACGAATTCTGGTCGAGCAGACTAGCACTGATTGTCCTATTGAAAGTAACCAGGATGTCTCGATGTTTGACAGTGAACTTAGGTTCATGCGAAGAAATTGTAAGTGATAATCTACAAAGCAGTATAAACGGAGAGGAATCCGAGGATACAGTAACGCTTGATGAAAAGGCGTATGTGTCTGTACCTACTCAGACTCGCTAGTCGAAGGATGTATTCAATTGAAAATTGTAGAAAGGATAGCGCCGGGATTCATTTCTACACAGGACTTGAAAATATTTTTAAATTTTACTTTGTTCTACACACTTTAGGCCCAGCAGCTTATTGTTTGAACTATGTATACCACAGTGTTGTAAGCATAGACGTTTCGGATCAATTTTTCATGTTTCTGATTAAATTACGAAACAGTGGTTGTGAATGTTGTAATAACCTGGATGTATTTTATGTCAAGACTGTGGAAAGAAATAAATATTTGACCATCTCAAGAACTGTTCGGGTACTTTTCTCCATCAGGATTTAAAAAACGTTATCCATCTACTCGAGTTATTGTTGATGGTACGGAATGTCCTATAAAAAAACATGCAATCCTAAATCGCTACAAAAACATTCTCAACATACAAAAACAGAAACACTGTGAAAGTTTTAGTGGGTGCTACACCAGGAGGACTAGTATCATTTGTTTCAGCGGCCTATATTTGGAGGCAGTGCGAGTGACCGACAGATTACTGAACGTAGTTCATTATTACACAGTTGTGATGCAAACTACAGCATTATGGCTGACAAAGGATTCAATGTGCAAGATCTTTTTGCTCCACGTAATGTTTCTATTAATATACCAACATTCTTTAAGAAAAAGAACAGAATGATGGGAGAAACTTTAATCAGAGACCGTAGAATAGCAAGTAAACGTGTTCACATCAAGAGACTAATAGGACTTTCAAAAACCTACAGAATTCTAATCGAACCAATGACGGCGACTGACACCAAATTTTCATCTGAGATCATATTTATTTGTTTCATGTGCAATTTTAGATCCAGCATAATTCCCAAGCATGCCTAGCTCAGAACAGTTGACTTACATTTGGGCCTCGGCATTATTATTCAATGTTGACAGAGTATAAAACAAAGTAGACATATAAATTACCAGTCACTCGATTTGACTATATGACCGGCGTGTTATAAATCATGTAATAAAACAGTCATTTGATGACGCCCCGGTCAATAGTAACAATATTTGTCCTCGGTGAATCGAAGGACCATGTTAACTATTCACACATGATCCTTCCATATACCTCAAGCAAATAGTAATAACTTGACCGAAAAGTCATTAAATAGCTGTATATAATTCCACCGACTGAAAATACACTTGATTGTAGTTTTATCTCTCACACTTTTTTAGCTCTACTGGCCGAAGGCTTATGGGGTGATTTGTCCGTCCGTTAACTTTTGCCTTGTGAACACTCTAGGGCCTTCAATATTAATGGGATCTTTACGGAACTTTGCCAGTGTCTTTATATCAATGAAAGCGCGGACAAGTTCGAAAACCAGCCAGATCGGATTAATTTCATCGGAGTTAAGGCACTTGTTTTGCTGAAAAATGCCATATTACGCCTTGTTAACACTCGAGCACCTTCATTTATTATTTGATCTTTACCAAAGTTGCACAGATTGTTTATATCAATGAAACTTGGACAAGTTCGAAAACCAGCCAAATCAGATCAGTAACACCGGAGTTATGGCCCTTGTTTTTCTGAAAAATGCTATTTTCTGCCTTGTGAACACTCTAGGGCCTTCAATATTAATCGGATCTTTACGAAACTTTGCCAGTATCTTTATATCAATGAAAGCTCGAACAAGTTCGAAAACCAGCCAGATTGGAAAAATTAAACCGGAGTAATGGCCCTTGTTTTGCTGAAAATGCCATATTAAGGGGAATAAGCCTTGTGAACACTCTAGCACCTTCATTTATTATTTGATCTTTACCAAACTTGCATACAGATTGTTAATGTCAATGATAGCTCGGACAAGTTCGAAAACCAGCCAAATCGGATCAGTAACACCAGAGTTATGGCCCTTGTTAGTCCCCTACAAATGTTAACCATAATGAGACTGCGTGTCGCGCGCAAGATCCAGGTCCCTAGCTCAATAGTCAAGGTCACAGTTGGAGGTTAAAGGTCAGAAATACGCTTGTCCAGGCTGAAATTTGTCTTGCATCGTGGGATTTTGAAATAACTTGGCACAAATGTTAACCATAATGAGACTGCGTGTCGCGTGCAAGATCCAGGTCCGTAGCTCAAAAGTCAAGGTCACAGTTGGAGGTTAAAGGTCAGAAATACGCTTGTCCAGGCTGAAACTTTGTCGTGCATCGTGGGATTTTGAAATAACTTGGCACAAATGTTCACCATAATGAGACGGTGTGATCTTTCATCTGATCTTTACGAAACTTTACCAGATTGTTAATATCAATGAAAGCTCGGACAAATTCGAAAACCAGTCAGATTGGACCATTTACATCGGAGTTATGGCCCTTGATTTTCTGAAATATGCTATATCTTGGCCTCATTAAGACGAAAGGGCCTTCATTTGGCCGGATTTAATTGAAACTTTGCAGGGATGATCAGTACCAAGCCTAGTTGTACATAGTCACCGTGTTCCAGTTGAATGATTTTGGCGAAGTTATAGCCCTTTAAAGGTTTTAATACACAAACTTTGTTCCGACTAGTTTTCCTGAACCACTGGCCGGATTAAACGAAAAAATTTAGGGATGATCAATTCCATGTCTAGTTGTGCAAATCATCGCCATGTTCCGGTTGAATGATTTTTGGCGGAGTTATGGCCCTTTAAAGGTTTTTGGCGGAGTTATGGCCCTTTAAAGGTTTTAATACACAAACTTTGTCTGATCTACTTCTCCTGAACCCCTCGCCAGATTTCAATGAAACTTTGCAGTGATGATCAACACCAAGCCTAGTTGTGCATTTCATCGTCGCGTTCCGGTTTACAGATATTTGGCAGACAGATATTTGGCAGAGTTATGGCCCTTTAAAGGATTTTGATACACAATTTTTTTTCGGGCTAGTTCTCCTGAACCCCATGGCCGGATATAGACGAAACTTGACAAGGATGATCAGTATCAAGCCTAGTTGTGCATATCATCGCCATATTTCGGTTGAATGATATTTGGCAGAGTTATGGCCCTTTAAATGTTTTAATACACAAACTTTGGCCAGATTAGTCTCTTCTGAACTCTTTTCCAATTTTCAGCGAATCTTGGCGGGGATGATCAGCACTAAGCCTAGTTGCACCTGTCATTGCCATGGTTTGGTTGAATGAATTTTGCATAGTTATGAGCTCATAAAGGTTTTAATACACTAACTTTGTCTAGACTAACTCTCCGGAATATCTGGCTGGATTTCAACGAAAATTTGCAGGGATGATCAGTACAAAGCCTAGTTGCCTATATCATCACCAAGTTCCGGTTGAATGATTTTTGAAAGACTTGTGGCCCCTTATACATAAACTTTATTTTGAGCCAGTAGAGCGTCCACAGGGCCTCTTGTTTATCATTATCAGACTCACAAGAGACGTTATTGTTGGTGCTAATTTGCAACAGAAATTATAAATATTATAATTGATTTGCTTTTTTATATCGTATAGGACGGTTAACAGTTTTAAACGCCGGTAGTTAATGGCTAATTTCATGAAGTACTCACACATTTGCTACCAATGTTTAAAACCTGACTGCGAAAAAACACACAGAAAAATGCGAATCAGTTAGCCCAACTTAGGTCAACTCCCATAACCGGCTAAATTCTTATCATATGCATGAACTGTATACAATTCATTCTATGATCATCATCCAGCAATGATGTAGTTAGTCAGGCACTGCATGTTGACTGACAGTGGTTTTACTAGAATTGAACTAGGTCTTCCTCCACCAAAAAAACTGGTTGCCACATAATGTGTTTTAAACTTTAAATTAAAGGGACACACTGCAATCTTTATTTGTTTAAAACTCCTGTTAGTTTTCCTGCATAATTTGCATACATGAATTGAATTGGGGTTTTAAGGCGCACCAACACATGAAAAGGTTATATGGCGCCTAACAGGCATGAACATGCCAGGCTCATCTTCCATGTACATCGAGATAAAATATGGAAAATGGGCCTAGAACCTTCTCACCCTGAACTGCAGAGTTGCTGCAAATTCTATCGTAGAAACTCCATTTACGCTGGAGCCACGTTATTGTTTTTCTGCCACTGCTCTTTGATGCGAGCGAGATAGCACCTGAAACAATGCAGGGATCATGATGAAGACCTTTAATGGACATGAACAAAAAATGAAAAAAAGAACATGAATTTGGGGGGATTCTACCCCTCTGCCTACCCCTCCAAAGGGATCTGCAGTGGCCCTATTCTTTGCCCCGTGACCAAACGGGGCCCCCGAGAACCACACGGGGAAACTTGCATACATGTATGTGCAATCATTAATTTGCATACATGTATGTGCAATCATTACTCTTCAATATTAGAATAGTTCAAAACAAATTAATTTAAAATACATATATTACAAACTTCTAAATATATATTTAAACATTTGGTAATATAAAAAAATATATGAAAACTCGAGTTTTTTTAATAATATGCAAGCAAGTTGAAAGTTAAGACGATACTGAATTAAATAAATCTAGTTGCTTCAATATTTTACTGTTGATACAGACATAAAAATTGTCATGTGTCCCTTTCATTCAGACTAGTTTCTGTAAATGTGCCACCTGTGAATGATTAAAAAAATAAAAACATACAATAAAATATATTTTATTTCATTCAGATTTGTTATATTTCTTTATTTACAATCAACATAAATGGTCAGAATAATTTATTAATCATTTACCTGTCTTTGGCAAACATATTTTAAAGTGTCGATATTTTAACTCCTTTAAGCTAAAATTCAGTTCAATTTGACCCGTTTAAGCCCCTCATTTAGATGTCAGATTTGAGCCATACCTATATCAGTAAAACTTTGGTTGTTTAAGGCAGGTTTGCTGTATATTACAAGCACATAATATATTTCCGCACTAATCTAGTCGGAAACAATTGATCATAATACACATGATTGTATCACGAATAGATGTATCATATCTGTTCTACAAGAACATAAAGCTCCTCGGACAAATCAATAATTCCGGCATTTGCATATTTATTACACTAGTGTAAATGTTATAAATATATCATGGCTTTATTACACTCCGACACTGCTAGTTTGTAATAAATTATGGTTTATCTGGCGTGTAGACAACTGTTTCTAATTAATAATTTCTTTATAGAAAAACTTGTTCAAAAAAGCTGGTTCAAAATAAACGATCATAAAATGTCTGCAACTTTGCTAGCATACTGGAAATAAAGCCATCATCTCTTTCAATGCGGATACACTTGATGTCTGCTAGTGTATAAACAATGAAGTCACAGTGCAATCCAGTGCAAAACAACTGCCCTTGAACCTGATAATAATAGTTATGATTTTTATCCAGGCAAAATCCAGTCGTCGACTTTAAGATATGGAACCGTTACAGGTGTGATATCTTTGTCTTTGGCAGAGTAAGGGCACTTAATTTCAATTACTAAATCTGTCGAAACTATTCCATCTGGTGAAGGAATAGTGAAGGAATGGTGAAGTTTCAGATACAAAAATTCCAAACTTGTCTACTTTGCATTTGCATAATTGTTCGTAACTTTTTACAGCCTCTTTTTCAAACTTTAACCCATGACCTGTCGCTTTAGATTTGAAGAATTTTGTGTCGATTAGATCTTTGGCCAGCTTCGAGAGGTCTGTGCGATCTGTTGCCTTACAAATTCTGGCAAAATGAGATGAATGAATTCTTTTCTTCCTCCCTTCATGCCATAACTCATTTGCACATTGACCTAGAGTTCTTTCCTCGATGCTGTTAACTAGACCATTAGAAACATTTGTCAAACCCATTCTCTTCAGGAAAATGTCCTTGGGTTTGTTCATAAGATGATCATGGTCCTTGGCGACGGCCCTGATATTCGCGGGTTCATATAACTCCGCTATTGGCATTTTTGAAACTTGACTGAAGTTCAAACAAGTATTTCTAAAGTAAGACGGATACCATTTAGTTCCAATATATTGTGAAAGTCGCGGTTCAAATAGTACATTTGTGCTCTCATCAGCTCCAGGCATTTCTATATCACGTGCCTTTGCAGGTGATCCCGTATATTTCTTCACTTGATGAAATGATTGTAGTTTCTCCGTGCATGTGTTCTCCACAATGACAGACCCCGTTTTCTGAAACATATGGGCAGCCTAAAGTACGACACAAACATGCTTAGTGAACATTTGGGCCCATCCCAGCACCACATTCACACTGTGCTTCTAAAACTTCACCATCTCGTGAGATACGAATGTCCACAATGTAAACAACCGCCTTCTTCATTTCCGCTCGACTTGCACTTTTCACAAAACAGCGAACTTCCGACTTATGTATTCTCATGTAACACAGATGCTTCTCCTAGTACAAATTTAATGGAGTTTGATCAAACTGCTTGTCGAATTTCATGACATATTAATGAAGTTATGTCTTCCATTTCAACATGTGCAAATGTGTTGTCACTGTTCAGATCCAAATAGCTCAGTGGATCAGGCAGTTTCATAACATACTCAGCTTAGACTGGACTATCTGGTCTACCAAAGTTTGAGTTTCTGTCATAAGCATCCAGTCTGAAAATATACAAAAGCATCCCATCACCACTAAATTAAAAAATAGGAATTTACAAAGATGAAATCGTTTTTTTTTTCTTTTCTTTTTATATTTAACGTTATGGACTTTAGGTGTAACACGCCCATTGATTGTTGCATTGAGTTGTGTGTGAATTAAAATTTAAATGCCATGTTGTCATTCATATCTAGGCCCAAATTAAAAATGAATAACTTACATTCTCATCACAAATGACACATATACTGCCAAACAATCCACAGAAAAATGGGGGTCATGTATCTTCTAAGAAAGAACTTGTCTCATGAATGAATGGTCCCTTTAAAAACATAAACACTGAGATGCCATAATATTGTATTCATACACTCATTTCCATATATGTCCCATCATTCTGTTCTTTTTCTTAAAGAATGTTGGTATATTAATAGAAACATTACGTGGAGCAAAAAGATCTTGCACATTGAATCCTTTGTCAGCCATAATGCTGTAGTTTGCATCACAACTGTGTAATAATGAACTACGTTCAGTAATCTGTCGGTCACTCGCACTGCCTCCAAATATAGGCCGCTGAAACAAATGATACTAGTCCTCCTGGTGTAGCACCCACTAAAACTTTCACAGTGTTTCTGTTTTTGTATGTTGAGAATGTTTTTGTTGCGATTTAGGATTGCTTGTTTTTTTTATAGGACATTCCGTACCATCAACAATAACTCGAGTAGATGGATAACGTTTTTTAAATCCTGATGGAGAAAAGTACCCGAACAGTTCTTGAGATGGTCAAATATTTATTTATTTCCACAGTCTTGACATAAAATTAATCCAGGTTATTACAACATTCACAACCACTGTTTCGTAATTTAATCAGAAACATGAAATATCTTGAAGTATTTTTCAAAGTACGCCGACATTTAAATACATACTGTTCACATTATGTCTTTATCTCAGTATAGACTAATGAGTTAAACAGATCTTTATTTTTAAAAATAGGTATAAGTAGATGATAAAAAATATAAGTCAGAGAAATCCGTTCAGTACTTTGAAAAATACTTCAAGATATTTCATCTTATTTGGTGTTATTCTAGTTTGCTACTGTTGAAGTCAAATGATTCATACTTAGAATAATGTCAGATAACGGTTCTTTTTATCAACATATTAAAGAATAAAAATATATTTGAATGCTGTTTAACGGCTCATCAAAACAATATAGGTTATTTAGAGATGCCACGGAGAGACGTAAATGAAAAATAGGAATCCGCGAATTTTCCCTACTATTACTAATTAATATATACACATACCTTAGTCTAGATCATCTGCGACGCTTGCTTGTTTTCAAGACAAACGTCTAGAACAGTCCTCCTGAACAAAGTTTGATTTTTGCCGATACACTGGTAAGGTTTCTGATTGGCCGAGACAGGAGCACCTGCTATCCAAGATATACAGAAAGGTAGAAAAACAACACATTTATTAATAAACAAAGATAAGCAAAGAGGGAAACTCCATTATTATATCGATGAGCTAAATGCGGATGGTCAGAAATACTTTAATAAAAAAATAAGAAGTATGGTCACGTGCTTCCAGTTTCAAATTTGTTTCTACACAAACGGTCAAGATGTTTGTATTTACAATTATTATAGGATAGACTCCGATATACGAGAGCGCCCGGTTTACGTCCGACGGATAAGGCTGGGGGATTTCAGTGTCTTACCCAGTAAAACACAAATTGGTACATGTGAGGCTTAAACGCGCGTCCTCCGGTAACAAGTCGGACGTGCTATACTCTGGACCACGCCATTCCCTTAATATTTATGAACACATGCCCTTTGTGCAAATAGTCTTGACTACAGTCGGGAAACTGTGAAATAAAGGTTGTGAAGGGATAAATATGGCCAGCAGGAAGCGCAGTGATAGTGTACTTGTGCATCCAACAAAACACTAATGTATATTCTGTGTTCAAAGTTTCGTAACTAAAGTTATTTAAAATGAAATCACCATCCAGACATGTCTTATATATTGCCATTATTAGTGAATTTAAATCTAGAATGATTTTACGAAAATCGCACAATTTGAAATGCGGAATTTTAAGTGAAAAGATTGTCTAAAGTTGTCTTTTTTGCAATAAGCTAAAGCCAAATTGCTAGACTTTTCGATTCCGTAAAGAAAAATTCCGTTGCAATTTGTCCGCAGTTCAACATTTATTCAGTTTTAATTGTAACGCGCTAATAAATCAACGCCAACACCAAGTCATCTCGATCCTGGAATAGAATTTGATGTTATTTAATAAGAGTATGGTGATCTAATTAGCGCATGTAATACGAATTATATTATGGAAGTAATCCAATTCAACAGAGTAATGAACTAAAACTATCTTCCCGAGGGTGACGTTAATGATACATTCGAGAAACAAAGAAAGTATCTGGCCAACGTCATGCTCTCTTTTTTTTTATCTCTACTAAGCCTACTATTCGTTGTAGCACGTTGCTTGTGGTTCACTAGTTTTACCTAATGGCTTTAATACCTGATTTTCTCTAATGAGTTTAAAACCTGCATGCATGAAATACTAGGCATTTAATGTTATACTTCTAATTAACGTGTTAATGCGACACGCACACTTGAAGTCAGAGATCACTTTTAGTTTGTTCGCGTTAATGCTGGCTCTAAATGATATTGTTTAGACGAATTTATTAGACTGATCAATATCACTGTAAACAACTCTGATTGCATTTGCTTAGTTAACACTACGTCGAGTCGTGTTTCTCAAATTAGATAGCGAGAACGTAACAAGCGTGTTTCGAAAGTAGGTAAAAAAATGCTCTCCGATGGTTCTCAAATGACTAAGAACATGACGTCATCAATATAGTGTTTTGCAAACGAATTTATCATTAATGTTTATTAATATCAACTAATACTGATATCAACTGATTTGTTTCTACGTAGTAGATACAGTATGGTCGCAAAGAATTTGTTGATAAAAACATCGAGATGAAACATATTCTATTTGTTTTACAGCATGTCCATTTCATCCGTCTGCCATACTTTAACTTCTGAGTATTTTCAACTAAATGATTTACACACTGTGCAAATACAAGTAAATGTTAGCGACCATGCTACAATATACATATATAGTTACTTTGTAGTATCCTAATACTGTCCGCCCAAATGCTGTAGTATGCTAGTTGTGTACACGTGCTAGAGTTAGATGACTCAAAGAGTCATGAATCAACGATTCATATACACATATACACACTATGAATTATATCGCATTTAATATCGATTAAAAGCCGAAAACGTATTTGCCAAAGTTACTTCCCTTGACATAAAATCCTCCGTTTATATTTTGATCGCAGCTGATGTTACCTGTTGATTCCATTGCTCTTCAGGTAAATTATAGTATTTAAACAGATGCATGATAACAAAAAAAGTCATGATTAGTAACTTAGAAATTCATGTTGACTCCGCCGAAAAGTGATAAATAC
>JAWPHD010013392.1:0-68560 GCA_037043455.1 Cyrtodaria siliqua
GAAGGATTTTATTAAGAAGTTGTTTTATATTTCCAGTATCTGTTAGTTCCAAATACCAGTGACAAAATATATAGAAACCCCCCTCGTACAAAAGGTTTGGCCTGAACTACCAATAATTCCACGACAAGGACTAAGCAGCTTAGTGTGTTCCTCTAATATAAGCATGGAGCTAGCTCTGAAAGCGGCATGCATTAAAATATATAAATGAAATAGATCAATGCTGCAAAGTCTATTGCTGGTAGTTAATTACTCGTGTGTACGCAATAAGTATAAAGTTCGTATTTAACAGGAGTGTAAAGTTTCGGGAAACAAGCTTGGCCGCTGTTATTAGAGTTCGTAGAAACATTACCTGGTCCCGCCTTAATTCCATTAAGCGATGGGAAAGCTTATATTAGCAGGATTTCATAACGGCTATTTCGACAATAAGACATGTTTACATGTTTTGACTGAAAAAATGCGAAAACCTGTTTAAAATACCTATTAAATGTTTTAATTTTACAATATGCAATTTTTTAAGCCAAGACTAAGGTTTCATTTCATACCACAGCCAGCCCCATTTTCGCTTCTTGGAAAAGGGGATGGATGGGGTATGAAAGTTCATACTCGGACTACGTAATGATAAACGGCTTCTGATTCAATGATTATGTAAAAATACACAGACATTTTAAAACGTAAAATATCTCGGAGAAACAGAACATTAAAAGGAGAGAAATATGTTATAAAATGCTAGTTCATATACACCTTTGTGGTATGCGTAATGCTGTTATGGTGTGTACAAGTTATTGCAAAAATTAAAAAAGAATATCTGGTCAAACTGAATGCACGCACACAACGATAAATATAATGTTTTTGATTTTAAACATTATTTGTTTCCGAAATTATGTGTTTGGTTTTGTAACTTTATGTATGTATCCTGAAGAAGGCGATAAAAGCCGAAAACGCTCGATATAAATGTGTTGGTTTACGCACTGTTTGGTTGATAATTTGTCTCACATTTATATATATATATATTAATCGGTTCTATTTTCCAGGTCGATACAATTCTTAAATCAGTCAACTCTGTTATTGAAAGTAACATGGAAGCAACTCGTGACATTCGGACCAATATGGAAGTTGTGATTAATAATAATAGGAAGCTACATGAATTAATAAGCGGTAATCGACAATGGGTGGACCAAGAAATACGAGACATGAAGGCCAACCAAGAAAGTATCTTGAAGACACTTTCACGGTTACATTCAGAGCAAACGAATACAGAATAACGAGTTGCTGACCTGGAGTCGCAACAAAACGAAACGCAAACACAAATGGAAGAATTTGGGCGGATAGTAACAGAAGGTATGTGGATACATGTAATTATAGCCAGTTTTATTTCCTTGAAAAAGCGTCAATGCCTTAGAAATTTGGCATGATACCCCTCCCCAGTCACATTATTTTGACTGGATGAACTAGTCCTGACACTATTTGTTATATGCTGAACTTCAAGCAAGGGAGCTATTATTACCGTTTTTAGGAAGTCATTGTTGTGACCCGGAAGATGTTTGAACCCACGACCTCCCGCATTCGAGGCAAACGCTCTGCCGCTAAGCCACCACCGCGGTCGCATTGTGATATACATGTATATATATGTGAGAAAATACATACATCTACAAATTACCTTTCAAAAAGCACTGGATCCCCGAGGGGATAGGAAAATGTTGGAATAAATTAATAGATGGGGAAAAAAACATTTATACAGTGCTACATTTTATAAAAACCCAAGCGCTTTCGGCTTACGCCTTCATCAGGGGTGCACAAACACGGAAAGAACAAACACGAAACAAAAAAACACTAAAATACTCGGCAGTTTAAATAAAGCTCTTTAAAAAAACTTATCGTTTGGCAGTGTTGCAGGGACTGGTTACTTTGAATATACACTCTAGCGCCAAATGTGATAGTAATAAAAGAACATATTTGGTTGGATGAGGGTAAAACTGTACGCTGACATTTAGTTATGAAGAGAGTGAAGATGTGAAAAAGATTACAAAAACCCGACCTCAAAACCTAAAACCTAAAATCGATACTATCGACAGTATCGATTTTAGGTTTTAGGTTTTAAGGTATATATATATAGAGTAAAGAATAGTATACATCTTACAAGACCCTTTCTGGAGCACTGGATCACGAGGATTCCGGGAAGATAGGTATTTAAAAAAATAAATATGAGACAAATTATCAACCAAACAGTGCTTAAACTAACAAATATCTATAGGTCTACACACATATACCGTCAAGTTCGTTTCCCGAAACTATACACTACTGTTAAATACGATGCATTATACTTATGTTTCACCACTAATTAACTTCGCAGCACTGATCTCTATTTCTCTAAAAACAACTTACTTTACCAGTAAGATTGGCTTTTTGCGTGTTCACTCAAACTGTCGTTTTTTACGAGAATATACACTTCTGTGGAATACGATACTATACACTCATCGTTGAATGTACACCTTTATCGATGTGTGCATGCATTTAGTTTGACCAGATATAACCTTTGCTATAACTTGTACACACCATAACACATTATGTATACAATAAAAGTGTATCAGAACTAGTATTTTTATAACATATTTCTCTCCATTTAATGTTCTGTTTGTCCAACACATTTAAAAGAAGCCGTTTATTTCTACGAACTCTAATAATAGCGGTCAAGCTAGTTACCTGAAACTATACACGCCTGTTAAATACGATACTTTATACTTATATCTCATTGCGTACACAACAGTTATTCAGTACTAGCAATTAACTTTACAGCATTGATCTATCTCATCTCTATTTTTGATCTAATTACTTTACCAAGAACATCGCCTTTGTGCGTTATCGCACATACTGTCAGGTTTTAAGAAACTATACACTTATGTCGAATACGAAACTATACATTTATCGTTGAATGTACAGCCATAGCTATTGGTGTATCCATGTATTTAGTTTGACCAGATATTCTCTTTAACATTTGCAACAACTTGTACACACCATAACACCATTACACACACAATATAGGTTTAAAAAGACTAGTATATTTATAAGATATTTCTGTTTCTCCAAGATATTACACCCCCTTTTTAAAATGTCAGTGTTTTTAAAAATGTCACTGTATTCTTACTTAAGCATTGAATCAGAAGCCGTTTATTTCTGAGAACTTTAATAATAGCAGTCTGACCTTTTGATCGCTCGTACACTCTCAGACAAATATGTTCTATCTGCTAGTGTGTCTTAGGAATTAGTTTATTTTCTGTGTAAACAAACTTTAAACGTTTAGCAACGTTTGTGTCATACATATACACTGTATCCACATTACAACTGTGTTATACCAGTACTGGCATGGGCGCATAAAGCGCACGTTTATAGTTTTTGCTTTTAAACATTGTTTTCCGAAATTTATGTGTCTGTTTATGTATGTATCCTGAAGAAGGCGATTAAAGCCGAAAACGCTCGATATTTGTTAGTTTAAGCACTGTTTGATTGGTAATTTGTCTCACATTTATCTTGTTAAATACCTATCTTCCCGGAATCCTCGTGATCCAGTGCTCCAGAAACGGTCTTGTATACGTTCGTTATCATGCATACTGTTTTTGGAAACATTAACAATGCCCATTGTCTTTCCGTTATCACGTGTATCGTGAATGCGATATAGGCCTAACTGAAAGTCCATTTCAGCGATATGGTCCGTGAGTACATTCTCGTTAACGTTTTTCAATTACCTGTCATAATTTGGTTTTAACATATTTTATTAATTATATTTACAACTTGTGCTTATATACTCGTACAATGATAACAAATAAAAATATCTAAAGTAACGGATCGGATCGGAACTTATTATGTTCCTTAACTTAAGAGGTTATGACCATATCATTTTGCAACGTACTGCATGTTTAGTGGTTGACCCATTTACAGTTCGCCACTATGCTTTCGTCTTTGATTGTGTGATGACCGGACAGATTGTGGACTCTATGATGACGTCTACCTAAATCTTTACAGGACGGTAGCGTTTGATGTTTGTCTTTAATCTTGGCTTGTCGTACCCGTAACGGCTTGTTCTCTTGTTGCTCTGGCTTCTGCCAAGTCATCGTGTACTTACTTTATGACTTTCTAGGCTTTTGATTTTTATATTATATATACGAGATCATTTATGTGTTTTACTTATATTGCCTATTAATGCTGCCTTGTTTGTTAGAGATCATAACACGGCGGGGATATCTTTATTTACACTGTTCCGTTTATTAGGATGACAATAGGGTAAGAGTGAGGTTTGGTGCACCCTAGAACCTAGTTTAAAACCCCAGCTGGTGTTTGTCACTGACCGTTCCAAGGCGGTAGCCCTAGTGCCAACTCGTTTGTGTTTGTGATGTCTTATCTTGATTTTTTTTCATCTTTAAATTTGTTATTTGTTTCTCAATGAGTTTGTGGTTGACTGTCGTCCTTGAATACTACTTTTCCGGTTCGTTTTTTTATATCTACTTTTACACAGTTTTCATATTAAACACTAAAATGCTAGACATGTATTTTATACATTTCTCAATGTACTTGTGATTTAAGTCAATGACATCATAATAGAAAAGAGTACGATAATGGACCCTTGGAAACGGCCGAGCACGACACATACGAAATATTGCAGTCTCGGTTTGAGTGAGACTGTTCATGAGCGGTAGTGATGGCAAGCATTTGGCGGTGGATATAGCAATATTTGTATCATTATTTCATCCCCTATATCCAGCGGCGTATGGTCCCAGGATCTAATAAAAGTGTATGCCCCGAAGAGCGAAATAAACAAAAAGGAATTTAGTTGGGAGAAGCGGTTATGAAGCCTGCGTATCACAAGTAACAGCCAAAAGACTAAATTAAAAAGCAGACAACATATCCTATGAGTGTTGTGAAAGTCCTTGTCGCAGAAGAGTTCTTAAATTACTTTTATATTTGGAAAGCAGATCAGGGTTACGATAATAAAATTTTGCAAAGGTTTTACCATATTTTCTCATGTTTTTACCATCAATGATGGTAAAAGACTGTTTAACAATTATTATGAAAATGATATTTTGATAAAGCATAATGTTTTGAAGTGCTATTCGTTTTTAATTGTTTCAAGATTACTTTCATTTTACAAATAGATTTAAACTATGCAAAACAGTTCTTTCAAACATACTTCTTTAACTTATATATTAGCGTTTAATGATATATTTCGGAATGAAAACTAGCTAAAATACAAATTAGTTACCATTTTCATTCAAAATCTACGTTGGTAAACAGACATCGTTGAGAATCATTGACTATTCGTTGCGCAACCGATACCACTATCGTTGCGCAACCGTGACTGGTTTTTGTCGAGAATCCATTTGCGCTGATACCGGGTTTACCCCCAGTGAAAAGACTGTTTAACAATTATTATGAAAATGATATGCTAATCTACGGCTGTTATATATTTAAATGGTAAAATCGCTATAATGAAAGTTTTTATTACAATTATCACTCTCGAACCAACTAGTACACTTATATACTAGTAATTCAAAACCTTCCAAATGAAACACTTTTACAATACGCATAATGCCTGCCTGATAAAGAACAACACACTTACCTTGACACTGAGCACAAAGTTGACAATGACAGAAAGGATGACTGCATTCTATGAGACTTACATTGTAAACAGAGATATTGTTCAGAAATATAGAGATCGTAACGTTGCGTATGTTGTTGTCAAGCAAGTTCTGGCTTTCAAATAATAGAAAAATGAAACATTTGTATTTATGAAGGCTTTCCTGTTCGACCTTCAAACTTATTTTTGTTGTTAAAATGTTATTAAATACTCGTTCTTAGTTTCTTCCAATTTATTACAGCTGCAGCAACAAATACAGTGAGGCAAAACATTATTGGTAAGTTATTTTTTTAAAGACAAAAAAAGTATGAAAGGAGAAATTTGGAAATTTGGACAGTCACCCTCGATAAGTAATACCTGTCTCAGTCAAATATCGTTAACCATCCCCATTATACAGATGTGAACAATATGTCAATATGTCAATTTCTTTGTGGCTTTAAAGTAGAATACCACTTAAGCTGGCGCTAGAGGATGTGAGCGGTATTGCAACCTATATTACCTCTCATGAATAGGCTCAATAAAACCGAATCTGCTACTTTTCTCTCATGTTTGTGTTTGTTTCCTGGGATTAAACTGGCATGATTTGATGAAGGTTTAAACTTGCATGATTTGATGAAGGTAATTTAAGATTTGTTTAGAACATAAAACTACATTTAAAATTTCCTTCCATTCATTTTATCTTAATTAAATATAAAATGTATATATAAATATATATGTTTACATTAAGACTCAGAATATGCAGACTAATTATTCGTAATACGTATTGCAGCAAATACGAAGGCTCACATTGAAACACACGCGAAAAACGAATGTTACACACATACCAGTGCAGTTCAGACGGTTCTTGATAAACTCTCAGAAAAGCACGTCGTCATCATCACTGGAAGGGCTGGAGTAGGAAAGACAACCGCTATTTTAGAGGTGATGTCTAGAATCTCAGATGGATATTTGATATCAGAGTCTATGGACATGGCTACCATTGATGAAGCCAGAAATTGGGATACGGTAGTTAATTGTAATGATAAAATGTTAGTTTTCTTAGACGATCCTTTCGGAAGAACAAATTTAGATCAAAACAGTTATGACAAATGGGAGAAGAAATTTAATCAGGTGTTTTCTTGTGTAGAAAAGGGCAATTTGTATGTTGTTTTAGGAATACGGCTAAATATTTTCGATGAACTGAGAGATTCAGTCCGTAAATATACCTTATTTGATGACACAAATGTCATAAATTTGTCGTCACAAGAATATGAGCTTAGTGAAAATGAAAAACATGTAATGGTTAAGAGATACACGCAGTTATACAATCGGCATATAAACAGGCATGATACTCTCGAAATAGTTTCTACAAATCCATACTATGGCTTCCCACAAACATGCTTTCTGTTTTTCAAAGAAACTTCATTTTTCAAACTTGGCGTGGGTTTTTTTAAGCACCCAGATGCTTCACTCCGAAAAGAAATTGAACATTTACGCACATCCAATGATGACACACAGAAGTGGCAATATTGTGTTTTGGTTTACATATTACTTTATAAAACCATTAACTTACACAATTTAGATATGGGTAAATTACAAAACATTTGTCAGCATGTAAGAATGGTGGACATACAACGATGTGATATAGAGGAAGCCACTAAGTCTTTGTCAGGCATTTATCTGATTGAGTCACAGGGCGTGTACGAATTCAAGCACACGACCATTCTAGAAGCTGTTTTTCTTTCTTTCGGGAAGTTGGCACCCGCAACGGTAATTAAAAACTGCTCTGCACAGTTGTTAAATGAGCTAATTAAAGCAGAAAAATACAAATTAAAGGAACATGAAGTCATATTAAGAATGCGCCTATCCGATTTACAAGTCCTTATAGAGAGATTAGTAAATACATTGCCATTCGCAGATGAAAGGGGTGCTATTCTGGAATTAGTGGACAAAGTGTGCAAGGATGCCAAGTTTGACGATATTGTATCTGCACTGTCATCAAGTCCGTCGGAAATATGTAGCTTTTTCATAGCGTGTCGCTTCGGGAAATCGCGCTTGGTAAAACAAATGCTCACTCGCAACGGTTATTTAAAATCTTGGTATAATCGGGCATTACTTTCAAAACGTATCTGTTGTGTATTATCCCCTTCCGTCGTCATACACTGTCTTTATCAGGCTGTGTTACAGGGTCATTTTTCTACAGTAAAAGTCATATTGAAATATGATAGTAAATTGGCTGCTTGCACATATAGTAGAAAACAGGAATGCTTTTCAATGATTCACACTGCGGTTTTAGGGAAACACTTATCAATTGTGAGATACTTGTGTAAAGTATACCCTCATTTCACAAATGGGACGCATGATACTATGAGATTGCTTCATCACTGTCTGGTTAACGACTTTTATGATATTCTAGAGACTCTGATCAAAACCGACTCTGAAATAGTCGGTATTACAGACGAGAATGGTTGTTCTCTTATTCTTGCCGCTGCTCAACTGAAAAGAAAGGCTATAGTCACATTGTTGTACCAATATAAACCTGACGCCAAAGGATATTGTCAGTTAGGCAAAACATTGCTTCATTATTGCGTGAAAAATGACTGGTATGACATACTCGAGACTCTGATGAAAGACGATTTAGCACTTGTAAATTTGACAGGTACGACGGGAGAGCCAATTATTTGTTATGCTGCTGAAATTAAGAAACTGGATATGGTTGCGTTTTTATATAAATACAAACCTGACATAACATGTTGTGATCGTTTTGGTAAAACATTGCTACATTACTGCGTAGAGCACGACTGGTATGAGATACTTGAAAAGCTCATCAATGATAATCCAAAACTTGTCAATCTTACAAACGAGAATGGGGAAACTCTTATTGCATATGCTGCTCGTTTGGAGAAACCGTCTATGGTTATGAGTCTGTACAAACTTAAAGCAGACATGAAGCTATACGAAACATGTGGCGTTAACGTTATTCGTTACTGTTTGCTTAACGATTGGGTTGATGTTTTTGAGATTATATTCAAAGACGATCCAACACTTGTCAGTCTGACAGACAAATACGGAGTTTCTCTTTGTTTTGCTGCAAGACATAACAGAAAACATTTGTTCAAACGTTTGATTGAATGTAAAGCTGATGTACATCGCTATGATAGGCAAGGTCAGACATGTATGCATTATTGTGTAGACAATGACTGGCTCGACATACTTGAGTTTCTTATTGAGGCCGATCCTTCACTTGTTAATCTGACAAACGAAAAGGGTGAGTCTTTGATTTGCTATGCTGCACGGAAGAAAAGAGAGGTAATAGTCAAGTTGTTGCACGAACACAACGCCGACCTAACAGGTAGTGATCGTTTCGGTAAAACGTTACTTCATTACTGTGTGGGTAACAACTGGACTGATTTTCTAGATGCACTAGTAAAATTCGATCCTACACTTGTAAATACAACAGGTGAGAATGGAGATCCATTGATTTGTTTTGCTGCCGAATGGAAAAATAAGGATATAGTCATATCTCTATATGAACACAATGCCGATGTCAAACGTAGTGACCGTTTCGGTAAAACGTTGTTTCATTACTGTGTTGATAACGACTGGTTCGATGTTCTAAGGATTCTGGTTGAATCCGATTTAAAGAGTGTTGATCTAATTGATGATGACGGAGATTCGCTTATTTGTTATGCGGCAGCACACAAACAAAAAAATATGGTAACGTTTCTGTATGACCGAAAAGCTGATGTTAGAACTTTTGATTTTGAAGGTAAAGCACTGCTACATTACTGTATAGACAACGAATGGTGGGATGTAATTGAGACTGTCACGAAGGATGATCCTACACTTGTCAATCTGACAGACAAATACGGAGGTTCTCTCAGTAGTTATACGGCAAAACATAAACGAAAAGATTTGTTTATGTCTATGATTGAATATATTTCTGATGTCCATCGCTATGATAGGCAAGGTCAGACATGTATGCATTACTGTGTAGACAATGACTGGCTCGACATGCTTGAGCTTCTGATCGAGGCCGATCCTACACTTGTTAATCTGACAAACGAAATGGGTGAGTCTTTGATTTGCTATGCTGCACGGAAGAAAAGAGAGTTAATAGTCAAGTTGCTGTTTGAACACAACGCAGATGTTACACGTAGTGATCGTTTCGGTAAGAAATTTATTCATTACTACGTGGATAACAATCTGTATGATGAGCTAACGACTCTGATCAAGGAAGATCCCACACTTGTAAATTTGACAGATAGAAACGGTGATCCACTGATTTGTTATGCAGCTCAGAAGAAAAGAGAGTTAATAGTCAAGTTGTTGTTTGAACACAACGCAGATGTTACACGTAGTGATCGTTTCGGTAAGAAATTTATTCATTACTACGTGGATAACAATCTGTATGATAAGCTAACGACTCTGATCAAGGAAGATCCCACACTTGTAAATTTGACAGATAGAAACGGTGATCCACTGATTTGTTATGCAGCTCAGAAGAAAAAACAGCACACTGTCAGGTTTTTGTATGAACACCACACCAAGGAGAAACTTAGTGACCGTTTAGTTAAAACTTTACTTCATTACTGCGTGAACAATGATTGGTCTGACTTCCTGGTAGATACCCTGATTAAGAACGATCCTGCTCTTTTAAATCTGTGTATTTGTTATGCAATAGTACAACATAACAAAAATCTGGTCAAGGTCCTGTATGACTGCGATCCCAACTCAAAACGTGACCCATTACGTCATTACGGTGTAGACGACGACTGGTTTGACGAACTAAAGACACTAGTTAAGGCAGATTCTACACTTGTAAATACGAGTATTTGTTATGCGGCAGCGCAAAACGAAAAAGCTATGGTCATGTGTCTGTATGGTCATACGTCAAAAATAGAAACTCTGGACTTTAACGGGAAGACCCTGCTTCATTACTGTATTGATAATGGCTGGTTTGATGTATTTAACACGTTGATCAGGGACGATCCGACAAGGGTCAATGTGAGAGATATAAACGGAGAATCCCTCAGGTGTTATGCCTTAAAACGAAACATGTCTGGAATGGTCTCATGTCTCTACAAATACGAAGGTTATCTCATACCCGGAGAGCAATAACAACACTCTGCTTGATACAGTTATACAATCTGCAGTTAAACCGCTTGACAAAAAAATGATTTTATATAAATTATTTAAATCTGCAACTCTTGTTATTACGGACTTAATTCCAGCCTATTGTATTTGTGGGAGGAGAGAATTTGTATAGGTAACTGTAAATCACTGTGAGACATACAACTGCATGATGAACTGGTGATATTCTTTTTTTCCAGTGGATGAGGCCCTCCCAATAAGCTTTTATATGAAACCAACATATCAAAACTTTAAAGCAGGTGTTTTATTAGTAGTGTTTTGGTGTGTTATTCTTCTAAAACAATGAATTAACAACAGTTTTGTATTTAGTACAGCTTACTTGTTAATTTGCATTTTTTCCCTTCATGAACGTAAAGCTTGAAGTATTATATACTGCTATATACCTAGATACCGTTTAACATACCAATGCTTTTCAAAGAGAAAACTTTACTCGGGCCGCAGTTTATGTACCAGAGCTAATCGATCATGCAGCATGTTAGCAGTAAATAAGTAAGCTTTCCATGCCTTTTCAATGATCATTTATGCGCATTGTTTATTGTGGGAAGTCAGTAACAAACAACTAGTAAGTATAGTGTCGATATATGCCACAATGTGACTTTTTATTCACAAGAGTGTGAATGTGTTTATAGTTCAAATAGTAGACATGTAATATTGCATGACACATTGTAATATTATGTAACACATATTAATTTCCGTTAATTACATAATAAAAAAATGATATAGAATAAAGCACTATAAAATTAGATGTACTAGATAGTATTATGCAATATTACGTAATCTAAGTTGTTACACGATTTGTCGTTAATTGGAAATAACTGTTTGTATATTAAAAACATTAATGGTGTTTATATAATCTTATTGGTAGATGTATTTTTAAATAGCTATGGCGATTTTCGCCACTCTCATCAGACGATTTGACTGATGAAATCGCCATAAGAAAGGTAAAAAGCGATTGACCTTGGCAAATTAACTACGCGTATTTTATGCTGATGTTTTAGCGAAATGAACATTATACCTTAACGCGTCTGAACGATCGTACATGAACCCATGGTGCGATCCTGACATTAATGTACACGTAAATAAAAAATAATTTAATATACATTAAATCACTAAGCAAAAACTTATATATGTTGAATCTCTCATAAAGTGGTATTCCGTCGAATGTACGACTTAAAAATGACTCTTTCACTATAGGTATGTCCAGGTAGTTTATAAACTAGACCGACCTTCCATGAACCCATGATAAGGTCACTTCCCGTGTGTACAAATACAACCCCACATGAACCCATGGTCATTTAGCACTGAGAAATAGGTCTTTAAATGAGATCATCGTTGGGTGGGGCGTGGTTTGGACTGATTATATTCCTAATTTTCCTATTACTAGTATTTAGATCACGGTTTGTCTCGACATTCATTTCGCTACCCTCCCTCGTAGTTCGATATATACACATACTCCTTGTTTTATACGTCATTCTATGAGTGATTTTCGTTTTATAAATATAAATTTGCCATTAAGTATACATTTGACAATATTTTAAACGTAACAACGCGTTGACAATCACAACCTATTCATAGATCTTTTGTACATAGAAACTGCATCTAATTCTGTACTTAATGAGAATACTTTGTTTAGAGAAATCCGTTAACTAGAAGGAATTTAAAAAGATACGACAAATTCAAGGTTGCAGTAAAAATCATTTCTTTGAAACCAGCATCTAGTCAGCTTTATGTGCTTTTAATGTTTTAATAGGAATTGAATTGAATTGGGTTTTAAGGCGCACCAACACATGAAAATGTTATATGGCGCCTAACAGGCATGAACATGCCAGGCTCATCCTCCATGTACATCGAGATAAAATATGGAAAATGGGCCTAGAACCTTCTCACCTTGAACTGCAGAGTTGCTGCAAATTCTATCGTAGAAACTCCATTTACGCTGGAGCCACGTTTATTGTTTTTCTGCCACTGCTCTTTTGATGTGAGCGAGATGGCACCTGAAACAATGCAGGGATCATGATGAAGACCTTTAATGAACATGAACAAAAAATTACAAAATGAACATGAATTTTGGGGGGGGGGATTCTGCCCCCTGCCTACCCCTCCAAAGGGCCCTATTATTTGCCCCGTGACCAAACGGGGGCCCCCGGGAACCACACGGGGCTGTTTTAATAAGTCTGTGATTTATTTCATGATAGTATTGATTTTAGTATGTATTTGTTATTTAATTAAACTACAATAAACCTAGTCAAATGTGCAATTTAGTTTAATCTGCTAGTCAGTATGCGCATCAATTTCATCATTCATAGTTTTGTGTTATTGTTCCTCTCCGTGACATGAGGCCACAATGAGACTATGCTGTAATGTTATCCTTCCTTTTGATTTACATGCCATGGAAACTACCTATTTGTTGTTTAAGATATGACTTTGTTTTACAATCAAGTTGTAATGTTTTGTTTTTTATATGCGTTAATCTTTTACCAAAATAAATATATCTGTCTGTCTTAAAATGTGTCCGAATGTTATGTCGATTATGTGGAGGTGAGGAGGTGAGGAGGGGAAACAGAACGTTTCAGGGAATTGAAACAAGTGTAAGGAAAGATAAAAATATAGGACAGGGAAAGCAGCATTCAATGACGACAGTCAACCACAAAACACAAAAACAAACACGCAAACAGACAAACGAGAAGGCAAAAGTAATAAAAAATGCAAACGACATCACAAACACAAAAGGGTTGACAATAGGGCTACCGCCTTGAAACGGTCAGTGGCAACAAAGGCCACCGGGGGTTTAAACCGGTTCTAGGGTGCACCAAACCTCACACTTACCCTACTGTCATCCCATTAAAACAGGACAGTGTAAATAAAGAAATCCCCGCCATGATCTAATCTCTAACCAACAAGGCAGCATCAATAGGCAATATAAGTAAAACACAAATATGGTCGTGTAAATATAATACAAAAAGAACAATAGCCTAGAAAGCCACAATGAAGGTACTCAATGACTTAGCAGAAGCCAGAGCAACAAGAGAATAAACCGTTAAGGGCACGACAGGAAAGATCATAGACAAACATCAAACGCCACCGTCCAAATGGGCTTTAGGTAGGCGTCATCATAGGGTCCACAGCCTAAATCCATTCTAAAAGTAGGAACACGTCAAGAACCAACGGCAACAACGTGTTAACGTGTCAAAAATTTGAAACACTTTTTCGAAGTAAAAATCGGACCACTATTTCACATTAATCCGACTAGTTAGATATATTTTATATATATGCCCAGGGATTTATGAAAATGATCTAATGATCTATGTATTTGCATGAATTGAATTCCATGTTACAAAATAATATCTTTCTTTAAAACGGTAATGTCCGTAACTAAACAATGTTGATCTTAAAAAGGATGTTTTAGCGTCCTAGATTATTTTTTTAAACTATCGCTATTTATCTTCATTGTTTCCGGACATATATTTTGTTGTTGACATTTACGCTCTCTATAAAATAAACAATTGTGTAAACAACTTTTAGACAAAAAAACATAGACAAAACAAACGTTTTCTTTTTCAAACACAAATGAGGTTGTATACATTTTTCTTGTTAAATATTTTCATATTTTTATCTGTATCATTGATTTCATAAGACAGATTTCTCAGTATCATAAAAATGATAATAGACGATTTCTTCTTTTACTTTTATATGCATTTACATTTATTGATATTTATTGATATTTTGTTTTTTGAAAAACATATTTTCGCAAAAATAATTAACTTTAGTAATTTTTTAAAGAAATTAACCCGCCAAATAGCGGCAACATTACACTACAAAACTGTTTACCAGTGCTCAGGTCATATAATAATATATACCTGCTGATTAAAATTATATCTTGTTTACGGGTTCAATTAAATCACCCGTGACTGAATATGCGTAAAATGAATTATTAGTTGGTAACTCTTAATTCAACGCTCCATCTTTTGGGTTTGACCTAGATGGTTAAAGCCTTTTATACAATGTCTATAGAGTTTGAATTCTCAAAATATGTATCAAATTTTAAGTTATTTTTCATCCACCCTCCTCCCCACACCTACACGCATACTTTTCTTATCGAGAAAATAAGGACATACGTAGAATTTATCCTTTTGTTATGGAAAAAAATAACAGATTTCTGTTTATAAATAGTGGCATACATATATAAAAGAATATACTGAGCTAATTTTATACTAAAATTCAGTGTCACCATTTTGTGTATGGTATGTTACAATGAAAATGTCAAAATAATTCCACAATGTGTGTAATTTAAAGTATTTTTCATATAAATTCATAAAAGTCCTTATGACCTTTACATTGTCATACTTGGTTCGAAAGAAGTGACATAGCACCTTGTCATATATAGTTTTTAAAAAGTTGAGCAATAGAAAATACTCTCTCTTTTTTGTCTTGAATTATCATTTGAGTAAAAATTATTTTCTTCAAAAAGAGTGTAAGGTACGGTCCATATATGTTGTTGATTCAAGTAAAAAGACCAACGATTACATTTGTTTGAGTATGTTTTGAGTGATATATAGTTTATATCATTCCTTGTTTGAAATTAGTTTTATCTTTATATATTTTCATTAATTTTTAATTAATACTTCATTTTTTCATCTTTCATTAGTTTTTGCGCACAGTTTGACCTATTTATGTGTCGACGTGCCGTAAAACACCATTCATTCATTCATCCATGTTTTGAAAGATGTTTGTATATGTAATTGTTTTTAAATAAAATTATTTTATCAATAAAAATTGTGACAGTGTTCCGTGACTATATTTCTCATCTTTTCAATGACATTTTAGATTTCGAAAGACGCGGTTTCTTCAAAGACGTCTAGTGCAACAAAAAGTAAATACCCCTTTTTAGATAATTTTGTATTTAAATGATCAATATAAAACAATCTCAGCACTGCATCCTTACCCAGCCACCATCCTTCAAATGCTATTTTTGAAGTTTTAAGTCACATTTCAATGTGTGCTTCTCGTAATAATGTATTGGAGCGCTGTGATCTAGTGGTAGAGCCTTGAACGTCATTGCCATAGGTGTTGTGTTCCTGAGCAAGACACTTTTATCTCAATTTGCATTTGCAGGAAGACATCGTTATAATCGATGTAAAATAAATAAGTTTAAACTAATGTATTGGCTTCGTCATCCCATTACAAATATATTGTTAAAATTATTTGTAATGTTTTCAATACAGCTCATTAATCACATGTTGAGTATGAAGACAAAATGAAAAGACAACTACAAGTGTTTCACAATGTAAAGACGAAGTACTCTCACAAACACACCTTAAATATCAATATCCACACATTATATGTGTTGCATTCAAATTTTAAAATTAAATATTCATGACTTCGTTTTACATTGGTTTAGAAAGATGCTTGATACAGCCTAGAAGCCTGCTTAAGTGTGAAAGTTCAAACATTTTGTTGTGGCATTGTGTTTTATTTGTTATAGTATGTTATGATTTGTTTGTTTGTTTGAATGGTGTTTTACAGCATTTTTAGCATATTTAAGGCCAGTGGAATTGATGAGACGTTTGTATTTATCATGTATGCCGTCACGACATGCTTGAAGACGTATTAACAGACTGTTATCAAAATGCATTAAGTTGTATTTTAACTCGTCCTGAAGCATGTGTATGCTGATAGGCACATTTCACGGTATAACTGATTATTAGATTATAGATATGTTTGACTGTTTTATAGATATTGTTGACTGTTTTATAGATATTGTTGACTTTTTTGTCACACAATATTTGTGTTTTTTTTCAGAAGTTTTGTAATTAAAATGTTTATACATATCTTTACGGCTACAAGTTTTACACATTCGTGTTTGTACAATTATGGCCGTGTGTAATTTAAATAATTTGTATAACTGAATAATACCTATTTGTGGTTCCTATTGTTCGCGGCGCTTGTTTCAGCCAAAATTCAACTTCATGTAGTATGCCTATCAGTGAAACAGACATTATTAGTGGTAAATAAATGCATTTCTCAAAATAGGTTAAGAAATAACAATTTCACATACGAAAGTGGCTTTCTGATAGGGTATTTTAATGCAAAATTCTGCTGTATTAAACATTTGAAAACGACTTTCTTTTAGATTTTGTATCCAAATATGGTTTTAATTTGTTGGATAAATGTAAATTAAGACACTGTGAACGTTTTAGAACAAAATATAAAGGGCTAACTGAAGTTATTTGAAATTTCTTAATTTTATGCTGTCCCAGCAACAAGGAATTTACATGGAGAACGCTTCACCAAAAAGGATTTTGGCTTTAAGGTATTTATGTCTAAACCGACTTTAAAGATATTTTTATTTATAGGGGTGAGGTCATTTTAATTAATATTGATGTGTGACATTTGATACTGAATATATACCAGTGACGTCAAATAAACTTGGTTTTGTTTTCTGTGTCATTCCTTCCTTCCAGTTGACATAACTTCCTATAACATATTCTCTATGTAGGAAAGACAACTACAACGCTGTATGCTAATCTCAAATTACACATATATTATCTCCCTTTTGATTTGAAAGAGACAGACATATAAGATAATGTATGGACTTCCAAATCGACATGAGTGTCTATAGTGAAGTCTAATTAATAAAACATACAGTATTATATGGTTTAATATGATGCCAACTAAACTGACACGGTATGAAGCAATGAAGGTCTCATTTTGGTACTTAAAACAACCATTGTTTAATCAGGATATTCGTCAGTCAGAAAATGATACGCCCCTTAAGTATTATAGCGCATTTCGTGTTTAATGGTTGACCCGTATACAGTCATTCACTACTCTTCACTTTCGATGACCGGACAACTTCGTGGTACTCTATGATTGCATCTTCTGAAACCCTAAAAGGGGAGGTTGTTGCATGAGCTTTCGTCCCTCGTTTTATTTTGTCACCCTAGATTGTTTTTTCTCTTGGGCTCTAACTGCTATGGTTGTTCAGTGTAAAGAAATATAAAAAGATCGGACATGGAAAGCATTCTAGGAGGGCAGTCAATCACAAAACACAGAAACAAACACGCCAAAAGACAAACAAGAAGGCAAAAGTAATATTAAATGCAAACGACATCACAAACAAAAAAGGGTTGACAATAGAGCTACCGCCTTGGAACGGTCAGTGGCAATGTAGGCCACTGGGGTTTTAAACCGGCTCTAGGGTGCACCAAACCTCACACTTACCCTACTGTCATCCCATGAACACAGGACAGTGTAAATAAAGAAGTCGGGATACATCCTGAGATGTTTCTAATTATGTGTGTATATATCGTTGCAATAACATATACGTGTATCGTTTTCTGATTTCTCTGGATGTGGACTTTATTGTTAGAGATTTCCTTTTTATGGGATGTAATTTTATTTACACGGTCTTGTCAATCTGAGCGCAGAAGACAGGATAATAGCGAGGTTATGTACACTAAAAATAAATCGATTTAAGCTAACCAGTGGGCCATATTGCCTACTGACCGTTCCACGTCGATAACCCTGTTTTGTTGTGTATTGTCTTTTTCATTGTATAGTTAATTTGCTCTTTGTTTGTGGTACAGTACGGTGCCATTGCAGTTGGTGCTGTGATTTCTATAGGACCATTTTCCTCAATTTTGGAAATTAAATTATATTTCCAATGAAATATAATTTAGTAGGGTACAAGTGGTTCTAAATATTTCAGAAGAAGTAACTCTTATCAAACTGTAAATTTACTTATACGTATGGGTAAAGAAAGATACAAATATCGGACAGGGAAAGCAGCATTCAAGGACGACAGTCAACCACAAAAAATGAAAACGACACCACAAACATAAAAGGTTTGACAATAGGGCTACCGCCTTGGAACGGTCAGTGACAACAAAGGCCACTGGGGGTTTAAACCGGTTCTAGGGTGCACCAAACCTCACACTTACCCTACTGTCACCCCATTAAAACAGGACAGGTAAATAAAGAAATATCCACCATGATCTAATCTCCAACCAACAAGGCAGCATCAATAGGCAATATAAGTTAAACACAAATATGCTCGTGTAAATATAATACAAAAAAACAATAGCCTAGAAAGCCACAATGAAGGTACTCAATGACTTGGCAGAAGCAAGAGCAACAAGAGAATAAACCCTTAAGGGCACGACAAGAAAAATCATAGACAAACATCAAACGCCACCGTCCCATTGGGCTTTAGGTAGGCGTCATCATAGGGTCCACAGCCTGTCCGGCCATCGTACAATTAAAGAGGAAAGCATAGTGGCGAACTGTAAAAGTGTCCACATCCAGGCATGCAGTACGTTGCAAAATGATAGGGTCATAACCTCTTTTGATAAACTTTTTAACAAGTTTAAACAAAGATAGTATAACAGTGATCATGACCAAGAATCTTACGAAGTTTATAAATCACATCACCATAGAAGTCAGTTTGTGATAGTCGTTGTCGTAGAAGAGTCCTTAAATTACTTTTATATTTGGAAAAAGATCAGGGTTACGATAATAAAATTTTGCAAAGATTTTACGAAGTTTATGGTAACGGTAACCCTGATGGAGTTTCGTATGGGGCTTAACGTCATTTTTAACAATGTTGCAGTCGTATCACGACGGTATCTACTTGTAGCACCTTACTAGTGATGCCACACCGGATAACCACGCTATAAACACATGACATCACACACCAATCAGTGACATTATACTAACACCGGGATGAATAGTCCTAACACTACCCTTTATTTGCTAAACTTCAAGCAAGGGAACTACTGATACCATTCTATGTCTCACATGCTGTATGTAACATTAGCTTATCGTCCTCTATCAAATTTGTTCAAATCGTGCCTCTGGGTTCAAGTATGGCCCTCACATGTTCTACAAAGACATATATACTCAGCAAAAGTAAAACGTATCCACTTTTTTTTCCTGCAAAATATGAGACAGTAAGAAAAAACATCTTTGTTTGATGTTCACAAAAAAAATCATCGAAATATACCGAATAATAAAATAATAAATCACAGTTTAAAAACATAGGTGTGAAAACTGTGATTTTATCCACCTATACACATCTGTTTAAGTATTTGGCCCCTCTGGCGCAGCCAAATGTAACACCAAGGTGATGCTGCATGTAATAACTGCAACTGTTTTGCGCCATCAAAACTAGCGTAAGCACCCGTGAAAGTCACGTGATAGGTATAACCGTACACACTCGCTAATTTCCGTAGCCTATCGGAAGTCATAGTATAATTTTATATTTTGCTTATTAAATCAATTCTTACTACGTCGCACTAATTGTTTTAGTGTATGCTAATTTTAAATAGCATCGTACTGCTTCGTGTTACATTTTATCATTTCATGTTGTGTCAGATCTTTTTACAAATCGAAAGTTCCTTTAAATTAACAGCTTGCAGCTATTCAGTAAAAGTTACATTGGCTAGATTCATAAGTATAGTTAGTATACTATATTAGTTTACATTTCTGTATCTGTATGGTTATGAAGTAAGACCAATACTGGTATATAACTTCGGGATTTTGTATCACTTTTTATTTACCTTGGCTGAGGTATATCATTTCTGATTGTATTATATTGCATTAACTATCTGGTTGGATAGTTTTTAGTGACATTGAACGATTTAAAGTTTGAAATGTTACACCGTATCAGTTCAGTGTGTGTCACACCAAATCATATCACAATGAACAAGCAAGGTTTTACTCAAGCGTAAAATAGCTGCCGAGAGACAAGAAGTTAATATAATAATATATCAAGTCGCGGGTGTTAAAACAATATTGAGAAACATAAATGTTGTCACGAAGACATAAACACGCCACGACAGTTTTTTCTTACACTCTTCCCAATTTTTACCATCAGTTTTTCCTTCCAAGCATTTTAAATCAATGTGGGCGACCTCGCACCTTTCTGTTCAAATATCTTGACATGCCTTACATATTGATTGCAATTCACCCTTGTAACACGACGTGCTAGAAGTACACATCAGCACATAAATACAATTGTTCACATGTTAAAGGGATACGTGTGCGTTAGAGTGTGCATTACAGCACATATAAACTGTTCACTGTTACCATGTGTAATTATAAGATTGCGTTATCAAAGTGAAAATGTAAACGAACTGTTCCTACCTTACCATTAGCCATAGTGAAAACCATTAAAATTAAAAATTAAAAAAAAGAAGAAAAAAAAAAGGAAATCAGCAGGCTTGAACTTGTGAATGTTTCATCGCTAATAAACATATAATAATAATAGTTACATGCTACATTTCAGTAGACTGGTTTAAGAAAACGTCAGTTCAACAAGTGAAATGGTAACCTTTCAACATTACAAAATATATGTTGATACCATTCAAGTTTTTCAGACGAGTTCTCTAGGAATTCAAGTTGTAAAGCATGCTTATCGACACTTGTATGAGTCACAGTCTGTTAATCATAAAAATTGTCCCTAACACAAGCAAACCTTTTGGTGCGCCTCTACATAGTCTCCACACATCAATAAACAAACTGTATGTCAATAATTACTCTATCCATTTAAACACAAAGAAAACATAGCAGACTCGTTTTTATTGAGTATGTTCATATCTCGATATTTAAGAGTATGCACAACCATGACAACATTGTATTTGTAATTCACTATCCCTCACCATATGTCAACATATAATTGATAACTTGTTTGATTCATATGAAAAAACACACAAATATGTAAGTATATACGTATGCAACTTTAACACATTTGGTCAACTTTGGAGATCGCTGAGCCCGATACTTCTATTTACGAGTAGATATCGGTGGTACATTTTCAAATGTTTATGTTTTCTTACATAAATTTCGATTCGATATTTGGACCTGGATGAGCTTAAATGTGCTGTGGCCAACAAAGAAAGTTTTATCAACTTTGGTTGCCCAGCAACCGGTATCGAGCAACCGGTATTGTAATGTTACCAAGAAGAAGGGAATCGGTCAATCAATGCAAGGAATGTTATAAAGAATCTTAGGAAAATTACGTTAATCGTATATATAACGTTTAAAGTATTAAATAATTGTCAAAACTTTTAAATGACCCTAGTGCTTGATAAATATGTGAATTAGTCAATAACACCTGACCAAGTGTAATACATAAGCTGAGTATGGATCAATACACACTTTTATCAAGTTAGTACTTATTATTCAAGTATAGTGCTAGCACTGTCTAGATGAAAGTGTAAACGTATTAAACTGCACGTTACGTGTATCAAAACTCTATCCAGGTGTTCAGGTCATATAATAATGTATCTGCCGATTAAAAGTAAAGTTGTTTGCAACGGTTTCTAAAAATACCAGTTATTGTGATTAAATATGCGTAAGATGAATTATGAGTTGGTAACTCTTAATTCGTCGCTCCAGTTTCGGGGTTTGACATCGCTGATTAAATCCGTTGTTGTTATTGTAACTATAGAGTTTGGATTCTCAAACTATGTAAGTTATATATGTACCTCGCCGTCAGTAGGTTTAAAAACAGTATACATATAGTGTAAAATTTGCCTGTTGTTGGCGGGATAGCTACTTTAATGCACTTTCAATGGGATTTCACAAAGGGGGACATAATAGTTAAGCGACGCCTCTGGCCAATGATAAAATCATAGGTGTATGAGCCGGGGGTGGGGGGCATGGGGTATTGGGTGCCCAATGTTCAGAGTGGAGGGGCAGAGTATGCTTTTGCCCCCACCCCCAATCATTTAAAGAAAAAACAAATAAGCGCTTAAAAAGTACTGTTGTTCCTATAAATGTTGTATGTTTTAGTGTAATTGAGCGTGGACAACGTTTTTTTTCGTTTTTGTTTTTTGTTTTTGCTTGTCAAACGTTTTGTGAAAAATGTTGGTCCCCCATATAATTGTTTGGCTCCGCAATAATTGAAACATACTTTTTTGATTGTCAAATATCTTTTTCCAGAAAGTTTGCCACCCCAATAATTGAAACATTCCTGAAAATACACTATATATGTACTATAAATAAGACAGCGGGCCTTACATACTACCAGTTGTATGCATACTAGCTTATAGGACAAAACATGATAGTATAGTACATTAGTTTACACGCGAACTGAATGTAATTGAATTGGATTGCATAGTCGCCCCAGCAGCTAAGGTCATATGACGAATGTCCAGCTTCTATTGGTGGAGAAAAAACATAGATGCCCCTCCGGGCAATTTAGTGCACGGGCGGGCACCTGGGTAGAACCACCTACGTTCCGCAAGCCAACTGGATAGCTTCCTCAAATAAAAATTCCTAGGCCTCTGAGGAATCGAACCCACAGCGGTAAGGGGCACGTGATTTCAAGTCATAAACTCTAACCACTCGGCTTCGGCGCTCCAGTTCACACGCGAGGTATTAAAACTATTTACTTGGCAGATTTTAAAAAGTTTAACTATTGTCTATTGCTTGGATTATACTATTCTCTAATTTATAAAAATAAGTATAAAAGTCGAACAGGAAGACTTTCGAATAGTTTGTCACATGTTCCACATTTCAATAAACATAATTTGGCTTTAAGGGATAGCATTGTACTGAGGTAAATTATTTCAAGAACAAAAAAACGTACAAATCAGAGAAAAATATACGTTCATTAAAAGGCAGATATAGAGTATTATGTTTAGGTATGACAATAAATGTGACATTGACTATATGGCAAAGACTTTGCCGGACCAGTGGTAGATATAGGACCTTACGAAAATATGAATTTATGCACACCCCATCCCCATCTCGTCATCATTCACATACATTTAAACACCCCTAGGCTCCCAGTATAATCATAGATATGCCTTTATGCCCCCGCCATGTCATTTACCCTAACATACATTTAAACACCCCTAATCTCCCAGCATAATCCTAGATATGACTGTATGCCCACCGCACGTCATCATTCACTCTCACATACATTTAAACACCCTAGGCTCCCAGTTTAATCCTAGGTATGACTTTATGCCCACCCCGTCATCATTCAGCCTCATATACATTTAAACAATCCCTAGGCTTCCAGTATAATCCTAGATATGACTGTATGCTCCTGTCACCACGCACCCTCACATATAATTAAACACCCCTAGGCTGCCAGTATAATTCTAGATATGACTTTATGCCCCCGTCATCATTCACCTTAACATACATTTAGCCTGTCAGTATACACGTAATCCTAGATATGATTTTATACCCCCGTAATTATTCACCCTCAAATGCATTTAAACACTCCGAGGCTCCCATATAATCTTTAGTTACATTCATACGCAAAATTTAAATAATAAAGCGTCATATGCTTATAAGAAAGCCCAAATTGTGGGATCCCAAATATAAAACTGGATAATGTGTATAAATGGATTTTGTGCTTTGAATCGTGACCGCATACCGATTGTTGGGTAGTCCATTTATTAGGGATGTTCTATTCAAAGGCATGCTCTCAACTAGCATTTATTAATAGAACTTAAGTTACACCTGAGTTACAGTGGCCGTGACAGTTAAGTAGGTGGGTATGTGACATTACCTGGAATTTCGTGGGTTCGAGTCCAACTAATTGGTCCTGTGGGATCATCAAGCCCATTCTGTGTTGCTTTAAGGGACCAGGCAATATTTATTGGGTGGGGTGTGGTGGGGGGTGGGGGGGGGGGGGGACCGGTGCAAAAATGGCATGGGACAGGTACATTTTTTGTCGCGACAAACCATGGGACGATACTTTTTTTCCGCTAGCTTGCCATGGGACGTACACTTTTTTTTTAAGTCAGATACTTTCCCCCCAAAAAAACTTTAAACAATTACAAATATTGAAGCAGTGATCTTAGACAATAAAAGGCCCCCTTACCAAACATATAGACTTCTGGCGACTGTTTGCTGTAATTCTGCGGCAAACATTGCTGCAAAGCTGCGGCAGACAAGATTGCGGCGAAGTTGCAGTACACTGTTACCATGCAAATGAAGTATGCGGCAAAGTTGCAGAAAAAAATATGCAAATGAGGTTCTGGTGATGTTCACCGCAACTTTGCCGCAGACCTCAAGTGCATAGTAAAAGTGTGCGGCAACTTCTCAGCACACTTCATTTGCATAACACGTTTAGCTGTAATCTTCTGGCGATGTTTTGGAGATGTTTGCTGCTACTTTGCTGCAGACCTCATTTACATAGTAAAAAAACATGCAGCAAACTTCATTTGCATAATTTCTTTTTCTGCGATGTTCTGGTGATGTTTTTCAAAATAAATAATGGACTGAAATTATGAAATAAAACAATTGTGCGCCATTTGTAAAAAAAATAAAATATTTAGCTCGAAAACATTTTTTTTCACTATTTAACATGGACTGCACTATATTTAAATAAATTGACACCATTTAAATAAAATGACAATTTAAATCAATCGACACTATTTAAATAACTGCTCTCGATTTAAAGTAATATCCTGACGATTTAGATTATATCCTCACGATTTAAATATATCCATACGATTTAACTAAATGGTTTTGATTTAAATAATTGTTTGTGAATTCTAAATAAATGGACCTTCGTTTTACTAAATGTGCAACAATTCAATTAAATTCACTATATTTAAATAAATCGACACAATTTAAATTAACTGACACTATTTAAATAATCCTCTCAAAATTAAAATCTGTCATTTCTGCATTACTTCCATTTTCATGGAGATGTCTAGCACTGTCATTTCTGCATTACTATCATTTTCATGGAGATGTCGAGGGCTGTTGAGTACTGACATTTCTGCATTACTCCAATTTTCATGGAGATATCGAGTACTGTTGAGCGCTGCCACTTCTGCATTACTCTCATTTTGATGGAGTTGTCGAGTGTTTTCATTTTTGCATTACTCACATTTTCATGGAGCTGTCGAGTGTTGTCATTTTTGCAGTACTCACATTTTCATGCAGATGTCGACTGCTGTCGTTTTGGCATTACTCTCATTTTCATGAGATGTCGAGCGCTGTCATTTCTGCATTACTCTCATTTTCATGAAGATGTCGAGCACTGTCATTTCTGAATTACTCCAGTTTTCATGGAGATATCGGCGCTGTCACTTCTGCATTACTCTCATTTTCATGGAGATGTCGAGCACTGTTATTTCTGCATTACTCTCATTTTCATGGAGATATCAAGCGCTGTTGAGTACTGTCATTACTCTAATTTTCATGGAGTTGTCGAGTGTTTTCATTTTTGCATTACTCACATTTTCATGGAGCTGTCGAGTGTTGTCATTTTTGCATTACTCACATTTTCATGGAGATGTCGAGTGCAGTCATTTCTGCATTACTCCCATTTTTATGAAGATGTCGAAAGCTATCATTTTTTCATTACTCCCATTTTCATGGAGATGTCGTTTGCTGTCATTTCTGCATTACTCCTATTCTGTTATGGTGAACACAATTGTTTGCTGTAAGCTTGCAGCAAACCTTATTTCGTAAGGAGGGTGCTTATGGACCAGTCAATATTTATCTGGAAATTTGTAATGGTGCAAAATGGCGTTAGACAGGTACATTTTTGTCGCGACAAACCATGGGACGATACCTTTTGTTTCGTTTGCTTGCAATGGGACGTATTTTTTTTTATATAACATTTTTATTTGCACCGGTCCCAACCCCCCGATAAATATTGCCTGGTCCCTAAAGTAGAATATCGCTTAAGCCGGTGCTAGGAGTGGTGTATAGTATTTCAATCCGACTATCAGAGATCTATATTCAAATTAGGGAATATTCATGAATGCATCGGCGCATGGAAAATGTATATTTAGTGGAAATTACATTTACGCTATTTATAAAATATGACAGTGCAATATAATAGTACAGGGAAGTTTGTTGATGCGCACGAACGCTGTAGTTATTTGAGGTTCTTTGCCAGGTGAAGACGTTTCAGAAAAATGTGTCAATCAATGTGTGTCTGATGTATCATAACTAAACAATGCACAGCTGGTTTTGACTTCATACACTAATGTAATGTGTAAAACAAATTCGCAATCTTGCGAGTACGAATTAGAACAATTTAATCAATGACCTAGATGTCGTTTTTACATGAATAGTGTAATTTAGGTTACAACTTATTTTTCACCGTTCTTTCCATGAAAAACACAACGGTCGGAACTTAGTAATGAAATACAGAGGATATGATTGATGGACTTCTGTATATCAGGTAGCTATATTGTATATAATTTATTTCACATATAATTACATTATACATAATGATTGATTTAATACCAGCCAGATAACATATTTTGGCGCCATGACGGTGACTTTCTGGAGTTGTCGAGCTGAATCCACTAGGTAATGTGTGTCTTACTGTCCCTACGACAATTACGGAGTGCTTCCCACATAACTGTAATTTTTGAAGGCCATCCCGTCAACGCAGCCCTCATCTTCTTTTTTTCAGACTTCGATGACACGTTTAATTAGATATATTCACAGTACTGCATACTGAATAGCGAAAACATTAGTAAGCAAATGGTTTTGAGCTGCTCCTATAGTTAAGATTAAAGATTGTATACATTTTTATGATTGTTATTGGCGAAATGATTCGTGTTATATGTTACTCACTTTTCTAAATCTATCTAAAGTCCAATAGTCTCAACAAACTATTTAAATTCTCAAATGTTGTCAAGTTCTCAAATAAAGCTCTCAAATAGTTCTCAAATAGTTCAAGCTAACTATACAGTATGATATTCTCATGATATTCTCAATTATTTGAATACAAACTCAAGTTCAATAGTCTCAACAAAATATTACAGTTCTCCAATAAAGTTCTCCAATAGTTTTCAAATTTAAGATTTTCATAAAACATGCTACACACTATTACAGTTCTCACATAAAGTTCTCAAATAATTCTCAAGTTGAAGATTCACACATAAATGTCCTCAAATATCAAATATGTATTTAGCTAGGGGTCAATATGAAATTATATAGACGTTGGACAAAAGCACCAAAATTTGTACAGAACAAGTTTGAACCAATACAAACGTTTTTAGAAAGAAGGCTAAACTGACAAAGTTACCTGGGTGCTCTTTTAAGATATTCAAAATGGTCGTCATACCAAAGATAGTACAACTTAAAAGATGAAATTTTCTCGGTTATTTCTCTTTTTCTTTTTCTGGAATATGTTTTTAAATTATCTTAACATATAGGTGATGTCGATCAGAATCAACATACAATACGTTACTATTTTAAGAATTTCAAAATGGCGGCAAGATCCGAACACAATATACAGCAATAACATGTGCAAAAGATCTTAATAACTTGGTATGGTTTAATAGCTTAACAATGCCGAACACATATCATTTGTGAAACCAATTCACACCCCACACCTAACACACACCACGGCAAACATAAATAGAAATACATAATTGCCATTTCTATGTGGCGCCTACTAAAAAGTTGTCGTCAACCAACACATATGTGTCCATATCGTGTCTGTATGGCCACAACCCTGAATTAAACGTACGGACGTATATAAAACGCCCCTGTCTTCCCTTACTCTGCCACATTAGAGGAAGTTGAATTGAATTAAATAGTCTGTTTCAGCATTTCACAATATGGTTACACTCCACTTGTTTAACAGTAGATGGCAAATGCAATACACTGCGGGTAAGCTTGCGAACCATTTGAGGTAAATCGAATTTTTTAACAAACAATATCAACATCCTTGCTCTAATATTAAATTACAAACTTACGCATTTTGAAGTGATAACATATCTTTGTTTTTTTCAAGTTACAGGATAGATTTTAACGAGTGGAATGTTTTAAACAAACCATACAATTCTGATTTCAATCTATATTGAATATACCTGTTCATATTTAAAATAGTTAAGATTGACATTGCTTCCGTATCATAGTATTTATTTTCCTGTAACGAGATCCAGAGGAATTGATATGTCACGTGTAAAATATATTTATCTCCGTACCTACCCATTTGTTCTGTTAGCATACATGTAGTATTGTTCTTTTGTGTACCCTTCAAGCAGAACAATTGACCCTTAACCATGCTTAATTAAGTGTAAAGCATAACCTATTGATCTATGTATAATTAAAATATGTCCCGATTTTTTTGTCCTTCAAGTCATATAGTGCGTTAAAAAAGACACAACTATCAAAAAAACATTTACGTCCTCTGGCATCGTGTATATCTCTTTGTAATGCATTTCCTTCTTTTCTTCTTTCTAATTTGTGATGGAGGCAGACCACCCACTTTTCCCGGGTTGAACCAGTACTGTACACCTCCCGCCATCCGTAAGAATCGACACTTCCTCACTTACAAGTCGAGCTCTCAGTGGGATTCGAACGCTAAAACGATGTATCCGTTCCATGAGCGATAGCGTATGGCTGAAAAACAGGAAAAGTAGCATTCAAGGACGACAGTCAACCACAAACACACAGAGAAACAAACAACAACTTTAAAGATGAATAAAAGGCCAAATAAGACATCACAAAAACAAAAGGGTTGACAATAGGGCTACCGCCTTGGAACGATCAGTGGCAAAAAGCCGGCTGGGGGTTTAAACCAGGTTCTAGGGTGCACCAAACCTCACACTTACCCTACTGGCATCCCAATTAAACGGGATAGTGTATATAAAGAAATCCATGCCATGAACTATTCTCTAACCAACAAGGCAGCATTAATAAGCAATATAAATAAAACACAAAGATGCTCGTGCATATATAAATACAAAAAATAGCATCGAAAGCTACAAAGAAGGTACTCAATGAATTGGCAGAAACCAGAGCTTGGGCTTTAGGCAGACGTCATCATAGGGTCCACAGCATGTCTGGTCATCAAACAATTAAAGAGAAAATCATAGTGGCGTGTAAATGGGTCCACCACCAAGCATGCAGTGCGTTGCAAAATGATAGGGTCATAAACCTGTTTGAAATAGTATGAAAGTGATCATGACCAAGGATCTTACGAAGTTTCTAAATCACGTCACCATAGAAGTCAGGTTGTGATAGTCCTTGTCTCAGGAGAGTTCTTAAATTAGTTTTATGTTTGGAAGAAAATCAAGATCACGATAGTAAAATTGTTCAAAGGTTTTACGAAGTTTATGGTAACGGTAACCCTGTGTGAGGTTTGGTGCACCCTAGAACCTTGTTTGAACCCCCAGCGGCCTTTTTGCCACTGACCGTTCCAATGCGGAAGCCGTATTGTCAACCTGTTGTGCTTGTGATGTCTTATTTGGCATTTCATTTATCTTTAAAGTTGTTCTTTGTTTCTGTGTGTGTTTGTGGTTGACTGTCGTACTTGAATGCTATTTTTCCTGTTCGGTTTTTATATCTAATTTTGACATGAGCATACTGGATGGCAATAAAAATATATTCCATATTGAAGATTAACAAGAGGCCCAAGAGGGCCATTGGACGTTCTACTGGCTGAAACGGCTCTATATCAAGGGTTGTCGACTTAAAATTCCCATCAGAACTTCTTTTAAAACATTGCAAAAACACCAGGGCTAGGATGGCCTTAACTCGCTCACCTGGTAATCAAGGGCAATAAGTCTCCTTTGTCTAGTCTGGCATCCGTATTTTTTTAATTTGTCCAGCTTTCTTCTCTGAATGAAATTTCATAAAAATGGGTGGGGGTTTATATTAACATTCTGTGGTAAAGATCAGATAACAAATGAAGTACAGATTTAACAAAGGAAAATACAATATAGCATTTTCCAACCAATCAAGGGCCATAACTCTGTCATTACTAACAATATCTAGCTGGTTTTCGAACTTGTCCAAGATTTCATTGATATACAGCGCTTTGCACAACTAGACATCATACTGAGGCTTCCTGCCTAATTTCGTAGAAATCCAACAAGCTGTTTAGGAGGAGTAGCGCCGACAAGAGATTTAAAGTAAAAAATGTCAAAGGGACATAACTCCGTTAAAAATCAGCAAACTGGAACAAAAGCATGATATGCACAACCAGACATCTTACCGATGCTTCCTGCCAAGTTTCATCGAAATCCAAGAAGGCGTTTAGGAGGAGTAGCGCCGACAAAACATTTAAAGTAAAAATGTCAAAGGGCCACAAAAAAATGCAATAATCACAGCAACGCTTCCTGCTAAGTTTCGTCAAATCCAACACGACGTTAACAAAAAAACCACAAAAAAATCCAAAAAAAGTAATTAAAAAAAAAATCTCTAATAAAAAATAAAAAATAAATAAAATATATATATATAAAAAAAAGAAATAATAAAAAAGACAAAAAATAAACAAATAAATCAAACCAAAAAAAAATCAACAACAATTTAAAAAAAATAATCTATAAATAAATCCAAAAAAAATGTTAACCAAGAAAAATAGACTGTTCCGATATGGCTGGTTTTCGAATTTATCCGAGCTTTCATTGATATTAACCACCTATTAACGTTTGGTAAAGATCAGATGAAAAATGAAGGCCCTATCTTCTTAACGAGACAAAAGTTAACGACGGACGGACGGACGACGGGCGGACGACGGACAACTCGCCATCCCATAAGCTCTGCTGGCCCCTTAAAGCCCTTAAAAACCATTGAAATAATTTCACAGTCTATAATTGCATGGATAACTATTACTATATTTAGGTAGACATGTAATTACTTCCCCTACTACCACAAAACTGAAGATGTTTTAAAGGACTCAAGTACGCATGCACTCTTCTTACGTATTTGCATACATTGACTGAGAGTGAGAACTCTCTAAGGTCAATTAGGCTCACTGATTTGGCCAGGGTTCGTATACATAACTACATAAAACAATATCATAACTTAAGTCAAAATTTGTCAATTTTTTAAACACACTTTTCTATTGTAAAATTTTAGCACATCTTCGTTATAGTTTAATTAATGTTATGGATTAATAAAACCCACAGCTATATATCTATCTCAAAACATACGACGTGAGGTTACTAAGGACACTTGAAAATATGTAACATTTTAACTTCTGACTTAAGTAACATTTTCTACTTAAGTTGCTTTATGAATTACGGCCCAGGTGATTGCAAAAGTCTCAACGACTATTAATTTTGAAACAACATACAATTTTTGCTGACAATGTAATTATTTATTACATTTTAAATATTATGCCGAAATCGTACACACAGCTGCGTGATTTTCGTGATATAAACTGTATGACAAACAATGTCGACTTCCTTGTTCGTGTTTTACATTACTAACTTGCGCAGTTTGAAGTGGTAACAAATATTTTTAGGAGAGAGTTTCATCAGTAGAATGTATTAAACAAATAACACAGCTGTGCTTTCAATTCAGAATTGAATTAACAGTTCAAGTTTAAAGGGACACACGGCAATTAACATTTGCCGCGTGTCGTAAGTTTTGCTACATTACTTGCAGGTGTTCAATCGTTAATATAAATTATTAGAATAGTTCAAAGTAAATTGTTTCTACATATTACTAACTGTCGTAAATATTGCACCAATAATATATTTAAACATTTGTTAGAATAAAGAAGAAAATTGAAATCTCAAATTTTTATTTATTTAAAGGCAAGCAGTTTTAAAGTTACAATGATGCAGGATTGATAAGTAGAGGTGATAATTGTAATGGTTGATATACAACTCTAGATTGTCATGTGTCCCTTTAAAATATTTAAGGCTGTCATTAAGTCTATTCAACTGGGATTATTCTGGCTAGAATACATGTACTGGGAAATTTATTGGGAAATTTACTTTATTATGAAATCAAAATCAAACATGTCTGCTATTATAGATCAACACGCTGGGAAACTTATTGGGACATTTACTTTATTATGAAATCAAAATCAAACATGTCTGCTATTAAAGATCAACAAGCTGGGAAACTTATTGGGACATTTACTTTGTTATGAAATCAAAATCAAACACGTCTGCTATTAAAGATCAACAAGCTGGGAAACTTATTGGGACATTTACTTTATTATGAAATCAAAATCAAACATGTCTGCTAATAAAGATCAACAAGGAAAGGTGTGAGTGGGGGAGGGGGGTGGTGGTGGCGTGTAGGTTTGTTTGGGGTGAATATCTTCTAAGAAATATGTCTTCCGCTGTTTACTAACAATACTCTTTTTTTTTCAGACAACGACGAACACATACATAATTTAACATGGGGACTTTCACAGATCGCCTCAATACTCCAGATTATAAAAGTTGGCTGAAGTCGGGTCTTATATTGAAGCATCTGAAATATGGTCTTGAAGAATATCTCGAAAATGAATCGATGTCAATGCATCAGAGTTTTCTTAGTGCAATACAACAAGGACTTCTACCGGGAACGTCACCCACGTGTACGAAATGCAACAATACTTTGGCAAAAAGTAGACACTGGCGATGTAGAACTCATAACATATGTTCAGATCTACGAGACAAGCTAGACAGTAAACATGTTCGAGGAAAGGGAAATTTGGTATTAAGCAACTCAGACGTGAGTTTATGGACGAATCCAGCGAAATCGTGGGAGATTGCAAAATGTTTTATGTCTGCAGGCTATAAAACCAAATATTCTGCTCATGATACGGACTGCACAGGACTTTTAGGTCTGATTATTAACTGCAAGACAATCCGTGATAAATTTTCACCAGCCCTCATTCAGCCAACGAACGCATTCGAACAGGTAATCTATACATATTGTTACTTATATACATGCTGGTGCTGGTTTGATGGCTACACAATACTATAGCAAAGCATATTTTCCTTTGGAGCTCCATCGTTGAGCATTGAGTCAATTCTTATCAGTCTAACAATTTGCAGACGCATCTCTATGTTAAACGGGATTGGATGGAATTTCCCCACCTCTACACCCCAATATTCAAACTAATACAACTATTACAGACCCAGTTGCGTTCAAGTACCCCAACAATGCATTCCGTTTGTATTTCGTTTGCGTTCCGTTTGCGCTCCGTTTGCATTCCGTTTGCATTTCATTTTTATGAATGCATTTTTTAAAATACAAATCATTTGCGTTTTTGAATGCATTCAGCGTTTATAAACGAAACTTTGCGTTCATATAATTGCACGGAACGAACGCAACATTATGTGTGCGTTTAAATGCACAAACGGAAAAAATGCATTTGCGTTCGTTCGTTCAGCGTTTACCAATCGCAACATTTCTGACGATTAAACTACGCATGATATCCAGTCATGCGATTCTTACCACGAGTCGGCGACTAATGTTTGTGATCATATTGAAGAATGTGTCCTTTGGTTGACATTATTTGGTGGTGCACATTGATGATTATTCCGTTTTCTTCCGGGTTTATGTTATTTTCATCAAATATTTTACATACTTGACACTATATAAAAAATATGCCGTCTGATTTTACCAACATTATTTCAGTTTTATAATGAAATAATATAAAGTTTGTGCTACACAATAAATACATTTCCTATTTTAAGTCAGTAAAAATGAAAGTCGTGCTTAAAAAACACCATTTACACAGTGTATTTTTTTATATTAAAATACTGCAAAACGCACTTCGTTTAAATCGATACTTCAATTATGTACTCACAAGGATAATATTGAAAGTTATCCGAAATAGCGAAATGCATTTGCATTCGTTTCGTTCGTTTCGTTCGTTTCGTTGCGTTCGTTTCGTTCGTTCCGTTCGTTTTCACCGTTTAGCGTTTTAAAAAATGCATTCATCGTTCGTTTTTTAAAACGCTGAACGCTGAAAACGAACGAAACGAACGCAACGAACGAAATGCATTTTTAAAATATAGATCGTGCAACGTTCATTCTGCGTTCGTTCTGCGTTCATTCTGCGTTCATTTTGCGTTCGTTCAGCGTTCATTCTGCATTTATTTGGGGTACTTGAACGCAAATATGCATGGGCATATGTTTTATTCCTTGTGTAATGCGTTAACAGTACCGAAGCGTTACGTACGGAAGCACATGGTCTTTTGTTTGCTTCCCATATCGTTCACGTTAAGACAATCCGCATTGATCACGCCGTACAACCGACAATATCGATAACGTTCAGCTCGCACGATAACAGTTCGTAGATTTCCTACCGTTGGTTGAGTGGGTAAGAGTTTGTTTTATACATTTGAATTCAGGATGCAGTTAGGTCACGAATATCACCGTGTGGGTTTGTTGCTAAATTCTTTAAGTGTATGTTGTTACAATTTGATGAGTTTATTGCTAAATACTTTAAGTGAATGATTGTACAATTTGATAAAACCTATTTACTATGGAGGTTCTTATCGCATTTCGAAATGCAAAGAATTAGATTGTATCATGACATTCGCTCGTATTGATTTATTTCTTTCATGTGTTTTTGTTTTGTTTCAAATCATGCAGTAACACATCAATATGTTAGCATCAGTTGTTCAACATAGCATGCCTGCAAGTCTACTGACAGATACATATTGGCTTCCAAACAGATCATGGTAAAACATTTGGGCTATCCTTCCTTACAGTTTTTTTATAGAATACTATCACGGATATCAGTCAGTGGCAATCCAAATAAAATGTAAATAACCTGATATGTACTGTAAAACAAAACCCAGATCTTTAAAACTATTGCTGACATATTAGTCCCTTTTTAGTTGCATAATCGTAATTAAATTATAGAAACTTAAAGTTATAATCCGAATGTGTGTTTCTTTTTACAATGTATACAGTATACATATATATTCCAAATATTTTCAACATGTCAGGTGAAATATAAGCAATAAAGTGGTGTGATTTATTACGCTTTTTTAATGGGGATGGAATGACACAGATTTAAATTTATCACATTTATCACATGTGCATAATAGTTTATGTCCGGTATTGGCGTGACAGAACTTTTCCATATACATACACACATTTCCATTGAAAACAAATGTTGCGGAAAATTATACTGAAAGAGTTGCCCTTGTTGAACTTAAAGCAGAAAAAGCTGGCTGAACCTACATCATATGACCTGGAAAACCTGGAAGAGACATATCATAGCTTTAATCTTTTTAGATGTCTATTTTTGATAAACCTGACACTTAATATACATCTGCTATCAGGGTCACTTCAGGAATACTTTTGGCAGTAGCTTTTAGTTTACATAATTGTGGATGCCATTTAAATATTGAACGCTTGGCCAAACCGATGGCGGATTAAGTTGAGGGTAGACCTGGCGCGACGCCATTAAACCGACACGCATAGTTTTCAAACGTCACACCACCACGAACTATTCCTCCCCATTAAATTCAAATCCGGATCCGCAACTGAAAACTATACAAATAAAAGTAAAAGTTTGTCGACACTTTTTGGTTGAAGGTGGGGGATAGTGGGGCGCAACTGAACGTTTTCAATATTTGGGGCGTGGCAAAACATATCCTGAAACCCTCTCTCTGATTATTGAGGGGAGTGGCTGATCCCCACCCTTCCCCAATGCGCTCCCGTCCCCATCCTTTTGGTTCATACAAACCAAAAATAAAATTGAGGGCCCGATAGTGTAATGATGGCCATGTAGGTGTAAACAAATATATAATAAAGGTACCAGACCAGTTGTTTACATTGTTTAACTTGCGCCTTTTTGAATATTTTATAAATAACAGATCATTTTATTGTTGAATTTTAGTCTTTGTCCTTGTATAACATTGTCCAATAATTATATACAAGTGCTTAAAATATATTCTGTTTTAATCTGGCTAGTAAGACATATAGGTCAACACACATTCCTAAACACTTAATAAAGTCAGTTTCACCACACATTCAGGTGCAGATCTAAGGATTTCAGTTGGAGGAGTGGGGCTTGAATGTCTAAGTGGTACTAGGGGATTGCGGGGACATGTCCCGCCACCCGAAAATCGGAAAATTATTGAACTACGGACGCCGCCTATACATGTGCTGATCTAGCATTTCAGTTGGATGGGGGTGTGAATCTCTAAGTGGTGCTAGTGGGTTGCGGGTGCAAGTCCCACCCTCGGAAACCGAAAACATAACATGCAAAGTAACACTTACTCGTCGACCAAACGCTATTGTGGGCATCCTTACTTGCAGGATCAATGCTTATTATTAACAAAAACAACTTTGATTCACAGTGGCAATCGCCTTCCACCGCTACCTTTGACTGGAAAAACTCTATGAGGATACTCCTGGATTGGGTAAAGAAATACGCCAAATGACTACAGCTTCCTACTAGGTGGTCAATAATGTCATAATATGATTTAAATTCACTCTCGAAGTAATAACAGACGAACGTCATCATCTTTGTCCATTTGAGCCATTACTGAAACTAAAATAGTTGTTTTCAAAAGTCGATCAAGGCTCACGCAAAATGGCACTGACTGCAAACTTAGTTCCAGTAAACAGAATGCCAACCGAACCCAACGAAAACTATCAGGAGCTCCAACGCTTAACAAAGTGATAAATATTTATATATTCAAATATGAGATTTTCGCCTGAAAGAGTTTCTCTAAATGTCAAAGCAAATCATGACAATGGCAGGAATGCAAATTTAAAACTATTTAAACACATCAACATACGTTTAAAACACGTGCTGTCAAATATATCTACACCATCTACTTGTTTTAGATCGTTCATTTTGTGTATATATTGGCTAGATACAACTATGTTCACAAATACACTCCATATCCCACACTGCACATATATGGGTCACGGTTCTATAAATAAGTTTAACAAAGTAACATCACCATAATTACTGTTACACTTGTTTGTCATTTGATAACTCAATTTGCATCAGTTCAAGTAGGAACTGTAAATAAAGATAACCGAATTGTTTTACCACGACCTGTTTGGAAGCCAGTATAAGGTTTATTTGTGGACGTACAGACATGATATTTTGTACAACTGACCTTAAAATGTTGATGTACTAATGCGTAATGTGAATCTAAGCTAAACACCACAAAGAGATACAATATAGAGACAATGTCATCATTTTCACGATCAAATCTAAAACTTCACTTTTCGAAACGCGATAAACCCTCTTAAAAATAGATTATTCCAGCTCCAACTCTACCAACGGGCACTTTAAACATTCAGCAACAAGCCCACACAGTGATATTCATATTTAAAATCCATCCTGAATTCCAATTGATAAAAGTTCTTACCTATTGTACAATAGGCAGGAAATCTCAAAACTGTTATCGTGTGCGCTGACCGTCATCGAGATTGCCGGTTTTCCTGTTTACCGGACTGTTATGGCGTTTATTTGCTAAAACAGTTTGTATGATGACAATAAATATAAAAAGATCGGACAGGGAAAGTAGCATTCAAGGAGGACAGTCAACCACAAAACACAGAAACAAACACGCAAACAGACAAACAAGAAGGCAAAAGTAATAATAAATGCAAACGACATCACAAACACAAAAGTGTTGACAATAGGGTTACCGCCTTGGAATGCTCAGTGGCAAAGTAGGCCACTGGGGGTTTAAACCGGTTCTAGGGTGCACCAAACCTCACATATACCCTACTGTCATCCCATTAAAACAGGACAGTGTAAATAAAGAAATCCCCATCATGATCTAATCTCTAACCAACAAGGCAGCATCAATAGGCAATATAAGTAAAACACAAATATGCTCGTGTAAATATAATACAAAAAAAAATAGCCTAGAAAGCCACAATGAAGGTACTCAATGAATTGGCAGAAGCCAGAGCAACAAGAGAATAAACCATTAAGGGCACGACAAGAAAGATCATAGACAAACATCAAACGCCACCGTCCCAATAGGCTTTAGGTAGGCGTCATCATAGGGTCCACAGCCTGTCCGGTCATCGTACAATTAAAGAGGAAAGCATAGTGGCGAACTATAAAAGGGTCCACCACCAAGCATGCAGTACATTGCAAAATGATAGGGTCATAACCTCTGTGATAAACTTTTTAACAAGTTTAACAAAGATAGTATGAAAGTGATCATGACCAAGAATCTTACGAAGTTTATAAATCACATCACCATAGAAGTCAGGTTGTGATAGTCCTTGTCGCAGAAGAGTCCTTAAATTACTTTTATATTTGGAAAGAAGATCAGGGTTACGATAATACAATTTTGCAAAGGTTTCACGAAGTTTATGGTAACGGTAACCCTGATTGAGTAGCTTTTTAGTTATACAAAGATTACGAATATTAAAGTCCTCAACTCGAGTACAAGCTCTTGAAAAACGAATAAGTTGAGATACATACACCCCATAAGAAGTTGCTCGGGGAACATCATGAAATCGAAGGCAAAAGTTATCAAAATATCAGCCTATCCTTAAACAAAAAGAAAGAAATAAAAATCAGACAGGGGGGAAAGTAGCATTCAATGACGACAGTCAACCACAAAACACAAAAACAAACACGCAAACAGACAAACGAGAAGGCAAAAGTAATAAAAAAGGCAAACGACATCACAAACACTAAAGGGCTGACAATAGGGCTTCCGCCTTGGAACGGTCAGTGGCCAAAAAGGCCACTGGGGGTTTAAACCAGGTTCTAGGGTGCACCAAACCTCACACTTACCCTATTGTCATCCCAGTTAAACGGGACAGTGTAAATAAAGAAATCCCCGCCATGAAATATTCTCTAACCAACAAGGCAGCGTTAAAAGGCAATATAAGTAAAACACCTAGATGCTGGTGTATATTTAAATACAAAAAAAAAACCTAGAAAGCCACAATGAAGGTACTCGATGACTTGGCAGAAGCCAGAGCAACAAGAGAATAAACCATTGAGGGCACGACAAGACAAGACCGCGGACAAACATCAAACGCCACCGTCCGAATGGGCTTTAGGTAGGCGTCCTCATACGGTCCACAGCCTGTCCGGTCATCGTACAATTAAAGAGGAAAGCGTAGTGGCGAATGTAAAAGGGTCCATTACCAAGCATGCAGTACGTTGCAAAATGATAGGGTCATAACCTCTTTTGATAAACATTTTAACAAGTTTAACAAAGATAGTATGAAAGTGATCATGACCAAGGATCTTACGAAGTTTGTAAATCACATCACCATTAAGAGTCCTTAAATTGCTTTTATATTTGGAAAGAATATCAGGGTTACGATAATAAAATTTTGCAAAGGTTTTACGAAGTTTATAGTAACGGTAACCCTGATGGAGTAGCTCTTTAGTTATACAAAGATTACGAATATTAAAGTCCTCAACTCGAGTACAAGCTCTTGAAACACGAATACGTTGAGACACATAGACCCCATAAGAAGTTGCTCGGGTGACATCCCCATCTAAGTGGGGATAATTAACAATGTCAAAATTAAAATCAACTCTCTTGTCATAGATTTTGCTAATAATTTCGCCATTTTCAATAGAGATATCTAAATCAAGAAAAGAAGCGTTATTATCAGAAATATTAGCCTTGTTAAGCTGAAGTTCTTTAGGATATATATTATTAATCATAATTGGAAGGAAAGGGTTGTCAATGTTCAATATGTCATCCAGATACCGAGAGGTGTCATTAAAGGCTTCAATAACATCTGCCTGGGTATCTGGTGAAAGACTCAACACGAAATCTCTTTCATAGCAATATACAAACAAATCTGCGACAAGTGGTGCACAGTTCGTACCCATACGGATACCAACAATTTGTCTATAAACGGTGGTTCCATACCTGACGAACATATTTCTTAATAGGAAGACGAGTGCTTCACAAACTTCATAGCAAGTCCACACAGTATAATTGTCTAAAATGCCGTTAGTAGAAACGCTTTAATGTCATTGCATGCCAAAAATATAGTATTTTCTCTAGAGAATGTTTTTTTAATAAGAGAAATTAGCTTGTCTTTAATAAGGTGATGTGGTAAGGTTTTATATAGTGTAGAGAAGTCATAAGTGCTTATTGATGAAACTTGACCTTTATTGAAAATTTTATCAAAAACGTCTCCTGAATTTTTTATAGACCAAAATAAATTAATCCCAGAGTTTTCATAAGTTTTATCACAATATATTTTAACGTGATCTTTAACGGCAGTAAGACAAGAAGTTAAACGTTTGGAGATGTTTGTTGTGGTGCAGGCACTAGACTTCGAAATAAAGCGAGCCTTATACGGATTTTTATGTAATTTAGGAATCCAGTATATAGTAGGCAGTTTATTTTGCTTATTGTTTACACCAGCCTTGAAAGTAGTGCACCGAGTGATATGTGCGGAAACAACATCATCCTCAGTAGAATTATCTGGAGTATACGAACTGGTGCTGCCGAGTTCCAGAGATAAAACATTGACGTAATGTAGGCGTCAAACAATAATTACATTATTAGCTGCTTTATCTGCAGGAACTAAAACAAATTTATTATGAAATTCCTAAATTCTTGAAGTTGAAGGTCAACTAGAATCCTCTGAAAGATCTCATGCATGTCTCACAGTAGAAGTGGAACTTGATTTTATGATAAAGTTTATCAAATTATCTCAAACGATTCTTACATTTGATAACTTTAATGAATAATTTTCCCATCGAAAAGATCGTAAAATATATAACCTAAAAATGGCACTTTCTGTTCTATTAAGGAACGTATTATATTAACTTAACTCACGTGATGAAAACTAATAAAACGCATGCTATTTGTAAAAGGCTTTGATATAGAAAATTGAAGCAAAAAGCGTGGCACAACCTTTCTTATAACAAACTAAACGAAATGTCTAGACTTTTATTTTTTATATTATATATACATGATCATTTACGTGTTTTACTTATATTTCCTATTAATGCTGCCTTGTTTGTAAGAGATTATAACCCGGCGAGGATATCTTTATTGACTCTTTTCCGTTTATTGGGATGACAATAGGGTAATAGTGAGGTTTGGTGTACCCTAGAACCTGGTTTAAACCCACAGCGTTTTGTTTTATGCCACTGACCGCTCCAACCTATTGTCAACACTTTTGTTTTTGCGATGTCTTATCTTGCCTTTTATTCATCTTCATAGTTGTTACTTGTTTCTGTGTGTGCATTTTTAGTTGACTGTCGTCCTTGAATGCTACTTTTCCTGTTTGATTTTTATATCTACCTTTCATGCTTTTTTATAATAAAAAAAATCTTTATTTTTGTCGAATAGGTTCGAGAAATCAGAAACAACGTAATGCACTCGCCCGATCTCACATCGTCTACAAATGATGTCAATGACCTCGTTCAAAAAGCGTTGGACATTCTTGAAGACCCACCCACACTATTGACAAAACCAGCTGCTATAGACGCCGCCAACAAAATTAAGGAGGTCAATATTTAAATATTACAGAAAATCTTTTGACTACATGTTCATTTATGTTTAAAACTCTTGTACCTATGATAACAGGTTTTATACCGACGTTTTAAGCACAAGTTTACTTGACTGTTTGCATTTGTTGCAGTTGTTTTTAAGGATGAGACATAATCCTTCATATATACAGGATTTTAAATGCGTTCAATTTTAATACAGATTTTATGAAACTACATTGTATTACTTTTAATTGACTAAATACAAACGTGAAACAAGTGTTGCATTATTTACGAAAGACTTTTGGAGAAAATAATTATTTCATTTCCCCTCCATGTTTCAGTCATCTTGGTTTGGAAAATAGCATTCACTACTTTTACCTATGAATGATAAAAGAAATACCTGATCTTATTTATGTGAATTCTTTAAGTGAGTACTTTTCATTATATTGTGTGAAAACATTTATTATATTAAGTGTTGTTGCCGGCTTTGCACTTCCTTTCTCGTTACATTTTACCCTTAATATATACTAAAAAGAAGATCCCTTGGAAGCAACAAACACAAACAAGAAATAAAAGTAGTAGACTCGGTTTTATTGATTCTGTTCATGAGAGGTAATGTTAAGTGCAACACCTCTCACGCCTCCTAGCACCGGCTTACGCGATATTCTACTTTAAAGCCGCAATGATCGGGCTTCATGATCTCAAAGGACCAGTAAGTAATAACACTACTGATTTGCAGTTGGGGTGAATTTTTACAGCCGCCACACAGCACTAAACAAACGATAGTATGAATGTCAATAAATACCGAAAAGTGAATCCCTTGGAAGCAACAACCATAAAAAAGAGATAAAAGTAGCAGACTCGGTTTTATTGAGTCTGTTTATGAGAGGTAATGTTAAGTGCAACACCTCTCTCACTTTACTTTAAAGACACAAAGATCGGGTTTGATAATCCCAAAGGACCAGTAAGTAATAACACTACTGAGTTGTAGTCGGGGCGGCATTTTACGGCAGCCGCACATCACTAAACAAACGCTAGTGCGAATGTTATACTATATAACATAATACTTGATTGGAATAATGTGATTTGCCCTTAATACATTTGTTCTTAAAATAATTAGAATTGATACCACTAACAGGAAGCAGCGTCTCCGTAGCCGGGGGATTAACGAAGTTGCGTTGTAAACTTTCTCGGCTCCAACCGCTGCGGGTTCGAATCCCACAGGGAGCTCGATGTGTAAGAGATGAAGTGACGATTTTTACAGAACGCGGGATGTGTACAGTACTGGTTCTACCAAGGAAAAGTAAGTCGTCTACCTCCACCACAAAAATATCGACCGTCATATATCACCTCTACGTTTCCTTCTTCTTCCTCTTTCGGAACTAGGCCAGGAGTCTTCGTTCTGACTGTACCGTTGACTTCTAACAGGGAATGAAACCCCTTCCTCCCTTCCAATTGTATTTACCGTTAAAGTATGTCGCAATTTACATTTTGGAACTGTGTACTCGTTTAAAGCGTACATGTGTTGAATATGACGTAACACATCATACCAACAAACAAACTAATAGGAAGCTATCCTACTGTATGACATTGCGCGTTCTATACTGTTTAAATACACATACACGTTATGGGTGATCATCTGGGTCTTATATTAGCAGCACGAGGAACATGTTAACATTTTTGAAAAACAAAGCTTGATCGGGGGCATCTATAACACACCTTAAATTTTTTAGTAGACTTGTTTTATTTTCCCAGGATATATATATTAAGTATAGTAGAGTCTAACAATTTTAGCATAATGAAAACAATAATCCCGAAACTGTATAGTTGTATCACTTGCCATTAGGATTCAAAAGTTCGGTGTATAAATAACATAATGACATGTTATGAAGAGACGTGAAACAACCATTAATCTCAATTAACTTGCCAATATACACTGAGATATGTATTTGTTTCAATTAAATTATTTTAAATAGTCTCTATACCCTAGAATTACCTTTAAAATTATGTTAACATGACAAGAGATGTCTTTTAGATGAATATATGTAAGCATGCAGTTGATGTCTTCTTTGTAAAATCTGTGATGGAATTAGTCGGATACATAACTTGTAAACATGTGCTAAATTCAGAATAAAGCAAACAAGTTATTACCAATTCAACTGCTTATGTTGCAGATACATACTGTTGAAATTAGTATTACCCGAGAAGATGAAATGCAAGTTCTCATAGATGCTGTCAAGGCTTTGGAAGTGGGACAAGCTGAACACGAGGAGAAACTGAAAGTGTTGTTAGAAGAACACAAGACAGTTGTTGGAGACGAAATAAAGACCCAATGTCACGATATTGAGAAGAAAACCAAATCCCAGATTGATGATGTCAAAGCAACCCTTGAAGAAAAGGAGAACAAAATAAAACAAATTGAGGGCTTGCTTGATTTAGAACAGATACACGTAAAACAGGTAAATGCTACACTATGTCTTAAGGTAATCGTATTCATTTAATTTGGGGCTGCATTAGCAGAAACTATAAAGAGCATCTCCTTGAATGTTACTTTCCCTGTCCGATCTTTTTATATTTCTTTACATTAGTGACTGTGTATTATGATTGGCTTTGATAAACGATTTCTATAATATGATATGAGGCTCTGAAGAGTATCTTATCTTGTTATCCAACGAGTGTATTAAGTCAAACATACACAGTAACGAATGTAAGATTCTATTTATCACATTAGAAGAAAGCATGAAGTCGTTTGATTGTTGTCATGACGTCAGCTATGTTATACGGCTGTCACGTGTTCACTTTACAAATAATGCGATACCTAAAACGAGTATGAAAGGAGAAATTTGGAAATCGTCGAACACGATAAATATTTTATTTTTTTTGCCGTCTCGGTTTCATCGAGACTGTTCATGAACGGTAATGGAAATGCAATGAACGGTAGTGGAAATGCCATGAACGGAAGTGGAAATACTAGCTACCATTCGCGCCCTCATGCCCCGGTTTTATTGAGCAGAACTCAATATTTAAAATGTCAATAGTACACAATTTTGAGTATGCACATGACGGTTAACATGGAACCGTCAATGTGGTATTTTCACATCATTCCATGGCCAGAGGCCTATGGTCCCAGTTTCAGAAAAATGCTTTGCTCTAAACGAGAAAACAACGGGTGAAATAAACAAAATGGAATTTAGTTGTTAGCAGCGGGTATGAAGAAAAGGTTATAAGTCCAACAGGACGAGTAGCATCTCCAACAAATATTACAAAGTAAAGGTGATTCAAAAAGAACATCACAAACACATTCAGTAAAAAAGCACAACACAAACATATAAGGATTGACAACAGGGGTACCGCCTTGGAACGGTCAGTGGCAAAAGAGACCACTGGGGAGTTTAAACCGGTTCAAGGGTGCACCATACCTCACTCTAACCGTGTCATCATCCCTAAACAACAAGGACAGTGTAAATAAAAGTAACCCTTACATTTGAGAAAGCGTAAATAGGTGTTATAAGAAAAAACACAGACATTTTTATGTATATAATATATAAAAAAATAAGTTAAACCTAAGAAAAAATCTCATATGTACTCGATGACTTGTCCGCTGTCAGAGCATCAAGGGGAAACCGTTAAGGGCACGACAAAACGAAGTGAAGGACATTCATCAAACGGTTCCCGCCTTAAAGGATTTAGGAACACGTTGTCATAGAGTCCACCGCCCGTCCGGTCGTTGCGCATTCAAAGAGGAAAGAAAGCATACTTGCAAACTGTAGAAGGGTCCACAACTAAGAATGTAGTGCGCCGACGAATACTGCGGTCGTAACGTCTGTTTATAAATTTTCTAATAATTTTAATTAATAACTCATGAAAATTATCACGACCGATAATCTTCCTAAGTTTGTAAATCACATCTCCATAAAAGACGGGTTGTGATAAACCTTGTCGCAGAAGTGTTTTAAGATTGCTATTCTATGTGTCGAGCAGATCAGTATTACGATAATAAAACTTAGAAAAAGTCTTACGTAACAAATGGTGACGGTAACCCTGTTGGAGGAGTTTTTCAGTAATGTTAAGATTACGGAGGTTGAAGTCCTGAACACGGCTACAAGCTCTGGCAAAACGAATTAACTGAGAAATATACACGCCATAAGAAACAGTATTGGGGATATCCCATCCAAATGTGGATAATTAACAATATCGAAATCAGAATCATCTTTCTTATCATAAATGTTACTACTCCATGTTCAATAGAAAGATGTAAATCAAGTAACGGAGAGAGAAATTCCCAAACGTTAGCTTATTGAGTTTTAGTTGTGGAGGATAAATGTTAGGAACCATAGAAGAAGAAAAGTATTATTCAAATTAAGTATATCATCCAGATAGCTTGAGGTGTTATTAAAGGCCTCGATGACATCAGCTTGTGTAACTGGAGAAAGTCCTAACATAAAGTCACGTTCGTAGCGATATAAAAACAAACCTGCGACATAGGACATAAATATACACGTGTTTATTTTAATTGGTTCTATTTTCCAGGTCGATACAATTCTTAAATCAGTCAACACTGTTATTGAAAGTAACATGGAAGCAACACGTGACATTCGGACAAATATGGAAGTTGTGATTAACAATAATAGGAAGCTACACGAATTAATAAGCGGTAATCGACAATGGGTTGATAAAGAAATACGAGACATGAAGGCAAATCAAGAAAACAGCTTGGAGACACTTTCACAGTTGCATTCAGATCAAACGAATACAAAGCAACGGGTTGCTGACCTGGAGTCGCGACAAAACGAAACGCAAACAAAAATGGAAGAATTTGGGCAAATAGTAACAGAAGGTATGTAGATACATGCATTTCTAATTATAGCCAGTTTTATTTCTTCGAAAAAGCGTCAATACCGTAGAAACATAGCATGATATCCCTCCCAGTCACATTATTCTGACACTGCACGAACTAGTCCTAGCACTATTTGTTATATGCTATATTGCCCATTGTCTTCTGTTATCACGTTTATCGTGAATGCGATATAGGCCTAATTGAAAGTCAATTTCAGCGATATGTTCCGTGACTATGTACTCATTAACTTTTACCTGTCATAATTAGGTTTTAACATACATGTATTTTATTAATTATATTTACAACTTGTGCGTATATACTCGTACACTGATAACCAATAAAAAGACCGGAAGGAACGGATCGGATCGGAACTTATTAAGTTCCTTACCGTACACAGTTTTTATATTAAACGCTGAAATGCTAGACATATGTATTATACAATGCACTTGTGATTTAAGTCAATGACATTATAAAAAAAGAAAATAGCAACCAAAAGATCTAGAACAGTTGCCAATGATATCAATATCTAAAATTCTTAAGGCCCCCATTCCTAAAAAGATTAAAAGAAGTTTAACCGCCACCGGTTATTTGTATATAAAGGCTGTCTTCTGCGCTTAACCACCTTAATTTAAAGGAATATATGTAGCCATACAGCCAAACATTCTTTATTTTTGAGAATTTTCAAAATCGACTGTTAAAAAATTAATTAAGATATCATAATTTGAATGTTCTTTATAAACCGATATGCAAGCCGCCATTTTGAAAACTATGACATGCCAGTTCTAAATTACGATATATGAAATATTTATAAATATGATAATTTACTGATTTATAGGAAAATATAACAGCAACTGTATGAAAAATAAGTATACTAAAGCGTAGTAATTATTGCATTATATGACCAGTAAAATAGTTGAAATTGTTTGTCTGTACTTTAAGTGATATTTATCAATATGCCTTATAAGGTAATTTAGAACTATGTTGTCATAGTTCTCTCTAAATGGCGCCTCCCATATTATACTTTTTAGAACAAAGCTTAACGGGTCATATTTTTTTATTTATCAACCGATTTTGATCATTCATTCACTTTTTTCACGTTTTTCATAACTCTCAATTCTAAAGATTGTTTGGCTGTACGGCTGTCCTCACCACTCTGTGTGTCATGTCATTTTCATTGCCATGTTAATTTGCTCTTTGTTTGTGGTACAGTGCGGTTCTACGTTTTGGTGTACAGTGCTTTTTATACGACTATTTTTTCTTATTTTTTTTTACCATCAATGATGATAAAAGACTGTTTAAAGGGACACTGTCCGTAAGTAAGCAGATATTGAGCAGATATTGAGCATAGCCAAATAACTGTCTGATTTTAAACTCTACCGATCAAAGATCAGCAGAGCTTATGCCATGGTGCGGTCCACAGCATGTCCGGTATTAAAGCGGAAAGCATAGTGGCGAACTGTAAATCAAGCATGCAGTACGTTGCACAATTATAGGGTCATAACCTCTTTTGATAAACCTTTTAACACGTTTAACAAAGATAGTATCTAATTATTCATGACCAAGGATCTTACTAAGTTTGTAAATCATGTCACCATAGAAGTCAGGTTGTGATAGTCCTTGTCGCCGAAGAGTTCTTAAAATACTTTTATATTTGGAAAGAAGATCAGGGTTACGATAATACAATTTTGCAAATGTTTTATGCAGTTTATGGTAACTGTAGACCTGATGGAGTACATTTTTAGTTAGACAAAAATTACGAATATTAAAACCCTCAACTCGAGTACAAGCTCTAGAAAAACGAATAAGTTGGGACACATAGACCCCATTAGAAGTTGCTCGGGGAACATCACCATCTAAATTGGGATAATTAACATTATCAGAATTACAATAATCTCTCTTGTCATATATTTTGCTAATTATTACACCATTTCAATAGTGAGATGTAAATCGAGAAAAAAAGCGTTATTATCAGAAATATTAGCTTTGTTAAGTTGAAATTATTTAGAATATATACAGAACCAAACAGCTAACGCACCGGTAGACAATTCCTTTAATGTATGAACTTATTATATGCCGACTGGTACCGTTGGAGACAGGTAATTTGAATGATTTTTTTAAATGTTCAGTCGTTATTGTCTCGTTCAGAATGAAATTTGTTTTGATTTATTGTTATTATTGAGATATTAAAGGTATTGTCTACTGGTGGTTTAGCAGTTTGGTTCAGTATATATTATTATCCATATAAAACACTTAAATGATAGTTGACAATAGTTGATGCTTGCATTCTATTAGTTTTAAAAAGGTTTTGTTGTTAAAACGTTAGTGCATACTCATTCTTATTTGCTTTCCACTTATTACAGCTGCAGCAACAAATACAGTGAGGCAAAACATTATTGGTAAGTCATTTATTTTAAAGACAAAAAGTATGAAAGGAGAAATTTATAAATTTGGACAGTCACCCCCGATAATTAATACCTGTCTCAGTCAAATATCGTTAACCATCCCCATTATACATATGTGGACAATATGCCAACATGTCATTTGATGTGGCTGTAAAGCTGACGTTAGAGGGTGTGAGAGGTGTTGCAGCCTATAGTACCTCTCGTGAATAGGCTTAATGAAACCGAATCTGCTACATTTCTATCATTTTTGCTTTTGAGTCCAAGGGATTAAACTTGCATGATTTGATGAAGGTAAGTTCAGATCTGTTTAGAACATAAAAGAGTATGAGAGTTTACCTTTGGAAACTACATTAGCAATTTCCTTTTATTTATTTTATTTTAATTATATATAAAATGTATATATATATATATGTATGTTTACATTAAGACTTAGAATATGCAGACTAATTATTCTTAACACGTATTGCAGCAAATACGAAGGCTCACATTGAAACACATGCGAGAAACGAATGTTACACAAATACCAGTGCAGTTCGAACGGTTCTTGATAAACTCTCAGAGAAGCACGTTGTCGTCATCACTGGAAAGGCTGGAGTAGGAAAGACAACGGCTATTTTAGAGGTGATGTCTAGAATCTCAGATGGATATTTGACATCAAAGTCTATGGACATGGCTATCATTGATGAAGCCGGAAATTGGGATACGGTAGTTAATTGTAATGATAAAATGTTAGTTTTCTTAGACAATCCTTTCGGAAGAACAAATGTAGATCAAAATAGTTATGACAAATGGGAGAAGAAACTTAATCAGGTGTTTTCCTGTGTAGAAAAGGGCAATTTGTATGTTATTTTAGGAATACGGCTAAATATTTTCGATGAATTGAGAGATTCAGTCCGTAAATATACTTTATTTGATGACAAAAATGTCACAAATTTGTCGGCACCGAAATATGAGCTTAGTGAAAAAGAAAAAACTACAATGGTACAGAAATACATGCACCTGTATGGTCGAGATATAAGCTGCCATGATCAGAACGAAATAGTTTCAACAAATCCTTACTATGGGTTTCCACAAACATGCTTTCTGTTTTTCAAAGAGAGCGCCCTCTTCAATCTTGGAGTAAGTTTCTTTAAACTCCCAGATGCATCTTTACGAAATGAAATTGAGCATTTACGTACATCTTCTAACAATATCAAGAAGCTCCAATATTGCGTTTTAGTTTACACATTACTTTACAAAACCATAAGCGTACCGACTATAGATATGGTTAAAATGAATGACATATGTAAGCATATAGAAATGAAGGATATAACTGCGCGAGATATAGAAGAAGCCATCACATCTTTGTCAGGAAATTATCTGATAGAGGAGTCTCAGGGCGTGTACGAATTCAAGCATATGACAATACTGGAAGCCGTCTTTCTTTCCTTCGGAAAGTTAGCACCTAAAGTTTTAATTCAAAACTGCAGTGCACATGTTTTGCATGAGTTGATAAAACCAGAAACTTATCTGTTTAAAGAAAATGAAATCGTACTGAGAATACGCAGATCAGATTTACAAGTCCTATTAGAGAGATTAGTTAGTGTAGATCCCACATCATATACAGATGACAGAGAGGTTCTCTTAACCCTAGTAGAAAACGTCTGCAGCAATCTCACGTTTCAAGAAACTATGTCTGCATTGTCATGTCCGTCTAAAACTTTAAAGTTTTTCATAGCTTGTAGATTCGGGCAAACGCATTTGGTAAAACAAATGTTAACTCATGAAAAGCCTGCCATAATAGCTAAGTTAAAGGAGTTATTGTTTTCAAAACCTGAGACTATATTGTCCCGCAAGGTTATCATTCATGGTCTTTATCAAACTGTGGTCCAAGGCCATTTGTCTTCCGTAAAGGCGATATTAAAGTTTGATAGGACACTGTCCGAGTGTTCATACAGTGAACAACATAAGTTTGTTCCAATGATACATATTGCTACTTCACGGAATCAGTTACTAATTATGAACTACTTGTGTTCATTCAACTCTGATGTCATACGGGCGACTGGTACAAAGACATCATTGCTCCATTACTGTGTGGTTAACGGCTTATATGACGTATTAGAGGCTCTTCTAAAGAACGACCCATTGCTTGTCAATCTGAAAGACACTGACGGATATTTCGCAATTTGTTACGCGGGAGCCATGGGACAGAAGTCTATTATTACTCTTATGTATAAATACAAAGCAGACATAAATTGTTATGACCGTTGGGGTAAAACACCTTTACACTATTGTGCTGCTTACGAGTGGTATGACGTATTAGAGACAATATTGAAAGAAGATTCTAGACTTGTAAATATCAGGGACATTAATGGGGATCCGCTTATTTGCTGGGTAGCTAGGAAAAAATATAAGGCTATGTGCATGTTCTTGTATAAACACAAATCCAATGTATCCGAATACGATTCAAATGGTCAAACAGTCCTACACTACTGTGTAGATAACGATTGGTTTGACGTACTAGAGATTTTGTTCAAAGAAGATTCTGGACTTGTCAATATCAGAGACACTAGCGGAGATCCCCTTATTTGTCGGACAGCTAGAAAACGATTTAAGGCTATGTTCTTGTTTTTGTATGAACATAAAGCCAATATAAATACTTGCGATATCTATGGTAAAACAGCGTTGCATTACTGTATGGAAAATGACTGGTTCGACGTGCTTGAGACATTGTTGAAAACCGATTCCGGGCTTGATGCTTTGGGGGAAGAAACATCGCCTTATGTTCGTTACAGGTTAGATATTGACAGTTACGACCGGTTATATATTGACAGTTACGACCAATTAGAGATAGACCAAATGTTGAAAACTGATTATAAACTTGTCAATATCAGAGACACTAACGGAGATCCTCCTATATGTTGGGCAGCTCGTAAGAAAGATAAAGTTATGTTTATGCTTTTCTATAAACACAAAGCCAATGTAAACACTTACGATTCCAATGGTAAAACAGCGCTACATTACTGTGTGGAGAACGACTGGTGTGACGTACTAGAGACGTTGTTCACAGATGATTCTAGATTGGTCAATACAATAGATAGTAATGGAGATCCACTTATTTGCTGGGTAGCTAGGAAAAAATATAAGGCTATGTTCATGTTCTTGTATCAACACAAAGCCAATGTATCCGAATATGATTCAAATGGTCAAACGCTCCTACACTATTGTGTATATAACGACTGGTGTGACGTACTAGAGACGTTGTTCACAGATGATTCTAGATTGGTCAATACAATAGATAGTAATGGAGATCCACTTATTTGCTGGGTAGCTAGGAAAAAAGATAAGGCTATGTTCATGTTCTTGTATAAACACAAAGCAAATGTATCCGAATATGATTCAAATGGTCAAACAGTCCTACACTATTGTGTATATAACGACTGGTGTGACGTACTAGAGACGTTGTTCACAGATGATTCTAGATTGGTCAATACAATAGATAGTAATGGAGAACCACTTATTTTCTGGGTAGCTAGGAAAAAAGATAAGGCTATGTTCATGTTCTTGTATAAACACAAAGCCAATGTATCCGAATATGATCCAAATGGTCAAACAGTCCTACACTATTGTGTAGATAACGACTGGTGTGACGTACTTGAGATTTTGTTCAAAGAAGATTCTAGACTTGTCAATATCAGAGACACTAGCGGAGATCCTCTTATTTGTTGGGTAGCTAGAAAGAATCTCAAGAATATCTTCATTGTTTTGTATGAGCACAGAGCCGATTTAAGTGTTTCCGATTCAAATGGCCAAACAGTATTGCATCACTGTTTCAAAAATGACTGGTTCGACGTGCTTGAGACATTGTTGAAAGCCGATTGTGGACTCCGTGCATTGGGGGGAAAAACATCGCCTCATGTTCGTTACTGGTTAGATATCGACAATTATGACAAATTAGAGATAGACCAAATGCTGAAAAATGATTCTGCTTTTGTCAATATCAGAGACACTAACGGAGATCCTCCTATTGTTTGGGCAGCTCGTAAGAAAGATAAAGTTATGTTTATGTTTTTCTATATACACAAAGCCGATGTAAATGCTTGCGATTCAAATGGTAAAACAGCGCTGAATTATTGTGTAGATAACGACTGGTGTGACGTACTGGAGACATGTTTCAAAGACAATTCATCACGTGTCAATGTCAAAGACGATTCAGAAAATCCTCTCATATGCTATGCCGCTAAAATGAAACGAAAGGCTATGCTTATGCTTTTGTGTAAACACGGAGCTAATACACATGTTTTTGACAGACAAGGTAAAACAGTACTGCATTACTGTGTGGATAACGACTGGTCTGACGTACTGAGTTGTCGGATTCAAAACAATCCTCAACTTCTTGTAACAAGTGACGAGGTTAGTCAGGATCCACTGGTTTTTTATGCAGCTAGAAAGAATAGATACCAAATTTTTAAAATACTATATGGCCACAAACAATGCAATGTAAAGCGCCTCGATTCCTTTGGGAAAACCTTGCTGCATTACTGTGTAGATAACGACTGGTATGATATACTAAGGACAATGTTAAAAAATGAGTCATCACTTGTCAATATCCAAGACACTTTTGGAGATCCGCTTGTATGTTGTGCAGCTAGAAAGAAACACAAGGATATGTTAATATTTTTGTTTAAGCACAAGGCCAATGCACATGTTCGTGATTCTCACGATAAAACAGTTCTACATTACTGTGTTGATAACGACTGGTGTGACGTATTGGGTTCTGTTATCAAGGACGATCCTACACTTGTCAGTACAAGCGACAAGGAGGGTGGTGAATCACTGATGTGCTATGCAGCTAGACAGAAGTATACAACACATTGTTATGACGTAATACATGATTCAAATCTTAGATAATACGGAGAATCTTACTTTAAATCTTTCATTGATATTTATGGCTTTTAGGACCATTTTTCTCTCTCTTTTTTGTATAACCCCGACGCATTCCTTAACATTCCAATAAGTCTACTAGTAGTTGAATGCAAACAGAACTTTCCATAAATAGTGCGAGGAATCTAAGAAATATTAACCTGAAATTAAAACTGTGTATTTCTCTACCCTGCTCTTAAAACTGAAAACAATTAACTGCACAGTAATGAAAGAAGATATAAAAGTCGGACAGAAAATGTAGCATTTTAGGACCACATTCAACCAAAACTCGCATAGAAACAAACAATTACAAAAGTGAATAAAGGGAACGGTATATGACATCACAAACATGTAAACGGGTGGCCAATACGGGTGGGATAGGGTGGTGTGTTGAAACAGGTTCTCGAGTGCCCCAAAGCGTACTCTTAGCATATTTTCATCCCAATATAACCATACAGTGTAAATAAAGAATTTCCCGTCATGATATACCATCTAACAAACTTCGTGTAGCGCTGTAGTCTATTGATGGAGCGTTGGACCCAGGATAGAAAAGTCGTGGATTCGATCTTTTCCATGACCATATGTGTTTTGTCCCTGAGCAAAACACTTTATCTATACATTTGCTTAGTACAGGAAGACTTCGCGAGTGATTAAAATAAGCTCAGAGGGCTTTCGTTACGATCGATGTAAAATAAATAAGTTTAAACTAACAAACTAGGCAGCATTAACAGGCAATATAAGTAGTAACAATTATAGGTTTTAATTCGATCAGATACATTTATATATTTTTAAACTAAAAAAATAATAAAGTAATACTGTTGTATGACTGCTAGTAGTAATTTTGCATAATTTATATCAGCCAACATAATTTTATAGAAACTGAAACTAAGTAGTTTTATAAAAACAAGTATAAAAGTCGAACAGGAAATGCAGCTTTCACAGAACACAGTAAACCCCAAAACACACTAAACGATAAACATGAATGACAATGTTAATAATGAATAAAGGTATATGACGTCACAAACACAAAACGGGTTGACTTTAGGGCTACCACCTTGGAAAGGTCAGTACGCCCGGTCGTCTTACACAATGTAGTTTATCAACGTGTAACGTACACACGTCTTGGAGAATACATTATTAGGTTTCAGTCTAATTCCTGTTCGACCTTTATAATAACGTTTAAATATGCAGTCACGTTATCACAGTTCTTTTATAAATTGCATTATACTTTCAACTACTAAGCGATACTTTAAAGAAACTAACCCGCCAAATAATAGAAAACTTACATTTCAAAATTGCTTATCAAAACTTTATCCAAATATTCAGGTCATATAATAATGTATATGTTCCAATTAAAAGCATAGTTTGATTCAAGGTTTCTTAATACCCGTAATATGCGTAAAAATAACTATGAGTTAGTAACTCTTAATTCGACGCTCCAGTATTGGGGTTTGACCTGGCTGGTTAAAGCCGTTTATATTTTGTCTATAGAGTTTGGTTTCTTAAAAAAGGAAAGTTACATATACCTCGTTGTCAGTAGGTTTAGAAAAGGTGTAAATCTGTTACAAAATGTGGCTGTTGTTGGCGGGATAGCTACATTAAGTCTAATGACCATAATGACCATAATGTTAAAACATTGATTCATTTCCTTGTGGGTGTGTGTGTCGAGAAAACCTAAGGCCAATCATTCATTTGTATTTCTGACATGTGAGAATGAGCTGCCTTTTTTCTACAGGCCAAATATATAAAACTATATGGTCAATTTTTCTGCATTATCATAAAGCTGATGTCAAACGTGTCAAGTGATTTTAGCGGTAAGATAATGTTTAATTGTTTTTGCTGATACTAAATTTGAGTTTACGAGAAGGGTCGAATCTAATGTTTTCAGACGATAAGGGTCAAATCTAATGCTGCCAGACCACAAGTGTCAGGTATAATGTTGTCATATGGGAAGTAAAGAAGGGTAAAACACTATTGTTGTCAAAACTTGAAACGCATTTACCTCATTTTGTAATATTGCTCACGTAGAAACGTAGGAATGAGTTCATGTTTTATGCAACAATTGTACTCAGTATTCGTGCATTTACGAATTATATTTTTTACTTTTTTTTATTAAATGTGGATGACACAGGATTTTGAAAAGCAGTAAAAATCCGTCGATAAGCAAACCAATGGGTAAAATACAATTATATAGGTTGTTACCTTGCTCTAGATTCATTATCTATCTATATTAAATTCATTGCTCAGAGCAAACACTTACATTGTTTTGAGTTTCGACTATATTTCATGGTCTTCGTCAGCTGATGTGACTGCATGAGCATCACGTGACATAGGAATGTCATGTGGCAACAGGAGAAAGTCGTACACCGGATGTACCGCCAGGCCGTCTTTCCGGTTAAACGATGGCCGCCGTTGCCTGATCGCGTATCCCTCTTTAATGCGTCATTTGACGCGCATGTCACATTGATAAATGGATATTCTGGAAGAAGAAACGTGCCATTAAAAAATCAGAAAGTGGGCAAAGACGCTAATCAGTTTTAGGATATAGGAAAATCAAACTCCTATGTCAGCTCCCTCCATTATCGCATACTATCTTATTGCATACGCATTTACACTAAGTTTAATTTCAAAGTAAATGTAAACGTCAATGTTCGCCCATATCCGACGTGTTGTAAAGCCATATGGGGTGTGTAATGTACTTGGAACTAGTCGTTTGAATACTTGTTCGAGATTGGTGAAATGCACAGTTATCATACATTACGTCACAGGAAGTATGCCACGTGATCAACACAAATCGTAGCATGTTGGTTTTATTGTGGTAAAATACCCACGATCTTATTGAATTGAATGTTGTTTAACGGCTCATCAACACAGTATAGGTTATATAGAGCCGCCCCAGAGAGAGGGGAAGGATACAATCCATGCCCTACTATTATTATCGAATAGATACACGGGTCGATCTTACGAAGATATGACAATAAAAATGAAGAATATAAAATGTAAAAACCTATGATTTTGTGTTCTAATTATTCATTTTTATGTTAAAATGCGTATGCAATAAAGAAAAAAGTTATAATATTTGTATTGGTATATATAAACTCCTTCTTCCGCGGCTAAAGTCGAACAATATTAAAACGCGGAAGAACTCGTGCAAATATTCCAATACAGTTATACTAGCCTATACATATTCTACAATATACTACGATATATTTCAATGAAATATGATATACTAGCATAGTACATTATATACTGTATATATTATTTTTATTTACACTAGTCACACATGTACTCAGGGATTTATGACATTGTGTTCTATGTTTGTATGACTATAATTCGACATTTATCATCGTGTTTCTATTTAAAGTAATACTTAAATGTAGGGCTAAATAGTTATAGTTTTGAGACGGTATATCGACCTTTCAATGGTCGCAAATGATGCGACAACGGATCCATTAAACAACATTTGAGACCATTAAACGTTCGATATACTGTCTCGATATACTGTCTCGAAATTCAAAAGTTCAGACTATTACCCATATTCTAACGTATTCATATAAACTGTTCAAACGATCTTAATTGACGGTCTCACGTCATTTCATGCGGGCCGCCATCTCATTTATTTGAAATCAGTTTGTTGACACGTTACTATGAAGTCGTTCAACAAAATGTTGATTATATATATCTGCCATCCAATCATAATGAGTGTTTCATCTCAATATTTATATATTCAACGGTATTTACATGTTTATACGTGTTAATGACTTCGCCAGGACATTCGTAAAATGCAGGACAACCCTAAAGTGCGTTGGAATAAATATTTAGCATAATATATTGACAAGTTAACGAATTAAATGTATTGACCATCGTGACAGGTAGACCCATCCAATTATGACTATTATATTGTGTTGTAGTTATTGATAATTTATCCAAAACAGAATATAAAAATCTGCCTTTGGCAAAAACTGGCATCGTGGAAAATCATATTACTCCGGATTACTTGAGATAGACCAGTATATCTAGAGACACATTTAAAGACACGTTTAAAGTCTCCAAATTATATATTCAAGTACAACTTTCAAATTATACTCGTAACATTTACAATTTTCTTTACAAATGGTTTAAACAAAGAGTCGTGACACAATCTATAAACAAACTGGTCACGACTGGTTTTGACATAACATTTCCTATGGTCTAATATTCTACGTGGACGACAAGTAGCCGTCTAAATAAAATAAGTATTTGCCCACAGCTACGTGCTTGACTTCTTCTGTTGTCTTTGTGTGACGAGATGTGTTCATCGAAGAGATGTCTTCACTGAGACACGATTCATTGTACATTAATACAAGTCCTGTTTCAAGACACGCCTAACGAATATGACTCGCTTTTCTTGAATAATTATAAATTAACAAAACGTATGAACAAATAATGTAATTTAAACTCGGTTTGTCTTGAGATGTGTTTAATCATACTTTGGGTTAAATATTATGAGTAGCTATTACTCGGGGCGCTTGTTTCAGCAAAAGGTTTTACAGTGCATGATCAAGTTTAATAATAAGTGACTGTCCTCCTTGAATGCTACTTTCCCTGTCCGATCTTTTTATATTTCTTTAATAATAAGTACATACGTTATATATCATAAGAACTGGACTTTTTAGTGGAAAACAAAAACACCTTAGTTTTGATAATCGGTTGAGAAATATATTTTTTACAGCCAAAATGCTTTTTTGATTGGGCTTTTTCCATGTAAATTTCGTGTTACTTGGACAGTAGAAAACGAAGAAATCTCAAATAACTTTCAGAGTGTCTTCATTAACGTGTACGCAACACTTTAATATGGAGAAAAACATGTATTTTTCAAAGTTTTGATGCAGAAGAATTGCCGTATCAAAAAAAACTCGTGCGTGATTTTTTTTCTGAACAGATTTTGAAAAGTAAGGTATTTGTATTTATCCCTTAAAGAGTCGGGTTCACTGATACAACTTATTAAGGTAATATGTGAATTTTGTCTTAAAAGTCCAAACACACTTTGACTGAAACAAGCGCACCGAACAAAAGTTATAGTTTATAGATTATTTAGACATAACAATATAACTTGTGTTGAAATTACATGTTGTCTGTTTTGTTGAAATGATATACATTAATACCATATCATTGATTTATATCATTAAGTTTATATAGTTCACAGAGTGATCTATGTGAAGTGCTCACAATACAATTATGTACCAGTGTACCGTAAACAGGTGTACAACCATACTCCTCAAAATAATTTAAGGACCACTTTTTGATTTGTGTCATTTTTTTAATTGTGTCATTAGTGAACATTTCACTGTGTTTTTTTTTGCAGTTTTTACGCGTAAATTGCTGCTTGACCCAAAATTATTAACTTTTGACATGGATATGAAATGCAGAATGTTAACGATTAAGTAATTATTATTGTTCTTGTTTGTTGTCCCTAAATTATTTTGAGGAGTATATGTAATAACTTATTGTTATTACCTACTATCGTGTATTTGAATACACTGTAAAACATTAAATGAAGTAATTGTTATGCATTTACTACTGGAATTAAATGTAAATCACGCATGTTGTTATGTTAATTGTCCTTCCTTAATACCAACCAATGCGGCATCAGTTATGGAAACAATTTGCTTTATATAGGGATATTTTTTATAGTTATCCTCTCCCTTTTGTTTCGTCATCTGCTAAATAACTTATACGCTACAGGGTAGTGGTTCTTGCTCATGTGTATCAATATCGACATGAGATACAGAACATGTAAGTTGATTAAACTGCAGGTATAGTTGAATATGTAAACTTTTATAACGTGCCGTTTGTTTGCATATTGCTCAACTGGGTCTAATATTAAAGGGACATACGACATTCATGAAGTTTATATCAAGCATTAAAATTAGCGTCTCAGTTTATTAAAACAGTATCATTGCATGTATTTAAATATTAATTTAGAATTTTTCAACATTTCTTCGTTATTCTACCATAGGTTTGAATATATTATTTGGTGAAATATAATCAATAGTTAGTAATAGGCAATTTGCTTTATACTATTCTTATAAAAAATTTTTTTTGATTAACTCAAATGTATGTAGAAAAACTAACAGGAAGCCGCGAGCTTACTCAAAACTCAAGATTGCCATGTGTCTCTTTAAGGGTTTTGGTTTGATGGTCTAGAGCTAGTTTTAAGAGTTCAAAGTCGTGTCTGCGCATGTGCCTAAATTGACATGGATATCTCGCGTGCCACATTACCTTCTCGTGGCATAAATATTGCCTGAATACCATCGTGTTTGCCGGTTAGAGTGAGATAAAATACACACAATATGTCTATAAATACATGTCTTGCCTGTAATTCTATCGCAGACTGCGCCCGTAAAACAATACGTGACGGGTGTCAATAGGTAGTATTTGTAGCATGATCGGTGACATTTCCGTTGATGAATAGAGCATTAAATCGTTTAATTTAGGGTTACTAAAGGGGCGTGGTTATACCGTACTATACCTACCAGATATTGGAATTTAGAGTACGGTCACTATGACGTCACAGTGTTACTACGTACACCATGCTACAAAAACGATAGAGTCTGTCTCAGCTCGTTGGTTATTTAAACACCTCGATGGGCCCATCTCGGTGTTTAAATAAGCCAACTTGCTGAGACCAGACTCTATCTATTACATATTCCCTAATGCAAATACCATTTGCTCGTGTTGTTTAGATATGTGTTTACTACCAACTGAAAGTTATTATTCAAACATAATGGTACGCTTTGGTCAATTTTTAATATGGAACGTTGTCTTACATTAGATGGCTCTGAAAAGTCATTAAAACATACATTATTGGTTTTAAAATATTATGCAAAGATTTCGGGTCTTAAATGTAACATTGATAAAACAAGAGTTGTCTGGTTTGGAGAAAAAAAGGGAATTAATGATACATTATGCCCAGAGGCTCAATTAAACTGGGACCAAAGCAATTTCAAACTACTGGGAATCAATTTTTAAACAAATCTGGCAGATATGATAACTTTAAACTATGATAATAAGATTAAAGAAATCAAAGAACTTATATCTAGATGGTCAATAAGAAGGCTCACCCAATATGGTAAAATCATTGTGATAAAACGCCTTGCTCTGTCAAAAATCAATCACCTCATATTAACCATCCCAAACCCACCATAAAGAATAATCAAACAGTTAAACTCACTATGCTATTAATATATATGGAATAGCCTTATAGTGAAGGGGGCCTAAATATGTTAAATATAGAATATTTTATGAAATCCCTGAGGGTCACTTGAATAAGAAGACAGAACAATAAGAAATGGTGTCACCTTTTTGAAACTATGTACCCTTTTGCAAAAGCACATGCTAAACTTGGACACAACTTTATAGACAACAACCTGAACAAGATAGACAACCCATTTTGGTATGAAGTATATAGTGCATTGAGTCAGTTAAAAAAAGAACTTACTCCAAATTCATGGAATGATATGAGCCGCAACACACGAAAACGTCCCTTCGGACGTTTTAACGACAACGTCATAAAGTAACAATTTAAGACGTCGGCCGGTAATCAATTAATTACTAATCATTTTTCGTCACTTCAGTGTTTTACCTTATTATTATATCATAGGGAATATGTTTTCTTAATATAAATAGTTGATGCTATAGAAAATGGTAATTGTTTATATTTTGTTGTTGTTATTTAATCGACGACGTCATCCAAGACGACGACGATAACGTCGAAATTAATGGTTAATACAATGTTTAATTTTCAAATTGAGATAAAATCATTTTTAATTAAGATATCACCATCAAATAAAGAGATTTTTAAAGAGAAAATCAACGTTTTTCTTAAACATAAAAAAATATAAAATATCAAAATGTTGTCTGAAGGGTCGTTTTCGCATGTTTCGGCTCATATATTAATGGTACCAGTTTTTCTCAATGATACAATTAAGACCGGAAGTAATTGTTTATAGGGTAAACATTATATAGCTAGAAATATTATTTTTGTTAATGATTTTGTAGATAAAGATAGTGATTTTCTGTCTTTTGACTTGTTTCAAGAAAAATTTGGATATTTTTCAAACTTTATTGAGTATGAACGTGTTATAAGGGCAATACAATCAACAATTAGCCGATTAGAGATAACGAAAGATAAATATAAAATATTTGGCCCCATTCAAAACTTAGTCCTACATCTAATTAAAAAAGATGACACGGGGTGCAAAACTATTTACAAAAGTCTGAATAGAAAAACAACTAAACCAAAGGCAATATTAAAATGGAATCAAGAAAATTTAGGAAAAAAAGAAGAATGGTGAAATATATTTTTACTCCCTTTTAACATAACAAAAGACACTTCACTTATTTGGTTACAGACGCGATTATTGCACCGTATCTTAGCAACAAATAAACTTCTTGTTAAAATGAAGATTACTAACAATGACAGATGTTCTTTCTGTAATGCAGACACAGAATCATTAATTCATTTATTCTGGCCCTGTAGAAATGTGCAATCTTTTTGGAATAGTGTTTACAACTGGTTTAAAGAACGGTGCAGACATCTTAATAATTTAACATTAGATATAAGTAAAATTATATTCGGAGATATTGCACTAGGTAATACTTTAAATTATCTTATACTCGTAGCCAAGAAATGTATTTACTTTTGCAGAATAGATAAGAGATTACCATGTTTAACCATGTATAAAAACTCAGTTCTCTACCAATATAACACAGAAAAAGTAATAGCTTTCAGAACAAATTCTATTGGCAAATGTAATGAGAAATTTCAAAATTACACTAGTCTTTTCGAACGAGGTTAAAATAAGGGTTTTTTAAAATCAATGAGGAAGTTTATTTTCTCACTATTCTTTTTTGTATTGTCACAAATAAGGGAAACAACCCGTTCGGGAAAATATGGACGGAATATAACATGAATTACCTCCCTTCCTTTTAATAAGGGGTCGACCATTTTATCTCAGTTCCTGCGAGTTCACCAACTGGTTTTGGAACCGGATTATTTGTTTAAACTTTAGAAATTGGTTTCAGTAATCCCCCTGCATGTTTTACCTCCTATTTACAAATAGCAGTTTATTTGTGACAATAAAGGCAGTAGAAAAACAATTTGTCCATCATAGCAATGGTTAAATTAAATTGTAATGTTAATATGTGTATATTATGATATATACAAGCCGAAGACAAATCATCTTACTACAGTGAGGTATTCATCTTTTAACTTATTCGTATTTTGGGCATACAATAACAAGATTAGAATTGTGATCTTCGATCATGTACGTATTTATTTGGCTGGCATGTATTATGAATGCTTTGTTGCTTAGTTATATAATGATTATTTACAATTATCGACTATTGCACGGTACTACGGGGATGATTCTTCGACCCCATGTACCTATGACGGGGAAAATAAATGGACCGTCTTTATATATAAAGATGGCCGATTTTTTTTTTAATAATAATAATAATAATACGTTAAACGTTTAATTTCCTACGCAATAGGGATTTGTGCGTTTCTATGAATATCACATGCAATTAAAAGGCCGAATAAATACTACCAGAGACACTCCTGAAATTGAGTTTTTTTTTAAATAAAAATAAATGTTTGCATATGTCATATCTTTGATATATTTCGATATATATGTTAGCATATAGTTTAAAGAGATGAAATTGAGGACAATTATAAAGGCATGGTTGGTTAGTTGAATGGTGTTTTACGTCATTTTCAGCACATTTTAGGCTATATATGACGGCCAATTTTCTCGTGGTGGAGTTCTGCTCAACCCGGGACTAGAGGGCGTGAACGGTAGCAAGCACTTTTCACTTCCGTTCATGAACAGTCTCAATCAAGCCGAGACTGCAGTATTGTTTGTATTTATCGTGTTCGACGATTTCCAAGATTCTATTTTTATATTGTTTTGTATATTACAGTAGCTTTGCAACTGCAGTGTGGCGACGGTAACATGTCTCCCCGTGCTTGCAATCAGAACTGTTATTCATTCCGATCTTTAGAGATCGCTGAGCCGATATTTATAGATATCGGTGGTACATTCTCAAATACTTTTTATGCCCCCGAAAAGGTTTCGTGTCCGGACTGTACCTTCAAAACCCCAGCATGGATTTTTAATTAACTTGGCACACGTTATCACCATAACAAGACGATGTGTTGCGCGCAAAACCCAGGTCCGTACCTTAAATGTCAAGGTCACACTTGCAGTTCATAAGTCAAAAACAGGTACGCAATTTCGTGTCCGGACCGTAACGTCACAACCCATGAAGTGATTTAAAAAATAATTGACACAATTGATCACCATAACAAGACGATGTGTCGCGCGTAAAATCCAGGTCCGTTTCTCAAAGGTCAAGGTCACATTTGCAGTTCATAGATCAAAACCAGGTACGCATTTCCGCGTCCGGACCGTATCGTCACAACCCCTGCAGGGATTTTTAAATAACTTGGCACAAGTAATTACCAAACAAGACGATGTGTCGCGCGCAAAACCCAGGTCCGTACCTGAAAGGTCAAGGTCACACTTGCAGTTCATAGGACAAAAACAGGCACGCAATTTCGTGTCCGGACCGTTACGTCTAACCCATGCAGGGATTTTTAAATAGCTTGGCTCAACTGATCCCCATAACAAGACGATGTGTCGCGCGCAAAACCCAGTTCCGTTCCTCAAAGGTCAAGGTCACATTTTCAGTTCATAGGTCAAAAACAGGTACGCATTTTCGTTTCCGGACCGTAACGTTACAACCCCTCCAGGGATTTTTAAATAACTTGGCACAAGTGATCACCATAACAAGACGATGTGTCACGCGCAATATCTAGGTCCGTATCTCAAAGGTCAAGGTCTCACTTGCAGTTCATAGTTAAAAAACAAGCCAATGTTTCCAGTGCAGGTCATTTGGAGGTCACAAAGAAGTACACAAACAATTTGTGTCCGGAATTTACCTTCAAAGTGACTTCATGAATTTTCAAACCCGCTTCATGGATTTTTCAATAACATACCCAGGTCCGTGCCTCAAATGTCAAGGTCACACTTGCAGTTCATAGGTCAAAAACAGGTACGCATTTTCGTGTCCAGACCGTTACGCAAGGATTTTATATAACTTCGCACAAGTGATCACCATAACAAGACGATTTGACGCACTCAAAACCCACGTCTTCAAGGTCAAGGTCACACTTGGAAGTCGTGTCCGTTCAATAACTGCGGCATTCATGAACGGATTTTCAAATAACTTGGGACAAGCGCTCACCACAACAAGACGATGTGTCGCGCACAAAATCCAGGTCTGTGATCCCAAGGTCAAGGTCACACTTAGAGGTCGTAAGTCAAATCATGTCCGGTCAATAACTTGTGCATGCCTGGACGGATTTTCAAATAACTTGGCACAAATGCTCACCACAACCAAACGACGTGTCGCGCACAAAATCCAGGTCCTTGGCTCCAAGGTCAAGGTCATACTTAGAGGTCAGAGGTCACTTCGGGGGCATTTGTCACTTAAAGGGATATTTCTTGTTTCTTACTTGAATTTCGAATAAGTGGTTCCACTACTGCAGTTAAAGGGATATTTCTTGTTTCTTACTTGAATTTCGAATAAGTGGTTCCACTACTGCAGTCTTAAAAGGTTCTGAGTCTTGTTTAAACCTTCCTTAGGATATGTTGCATGCTTTTTAATTTAGTCTTTTGACGTTAGCTGGGATAGCTGTATGTACATAGTCTTCATAACTGCGCAAGCTTGCAAACCAAATTAGCCTGCTTGAGCTAACCAAATAAGCTTGCGCTCTAAATAAAATCTAAACAGAAAAACACTGGAATTCATAGGAATTTCAAAACAGAAAACTGTTGGATATTGCTAGGATTTCCTAGGAATTCTAAGTTCACTACAAAAACATAAAGCAGAAACAATATAAGATTTCTTTGGACTTGCATTGCTGGTGAAAATGATGATTAAATATTCATATTTTTTTATTTAATTTTTAATAAAATAAATTCACAACAACTTATTTAACACATGGTTTTACAAAGTTTTCTTGTTTTTTTGTGTTTAAGTTATTCTTTAAGAAAAAAATGATATTTAAAATTAATTGGAATGTTCTTTCAGGTTGAATTTGCATCATTTGAACATCTGCCCATTAACATCGATATGATCGATTTAAGAAATTGTTTTGGTGACAATTTAAATTAGAATAAGAACTGAAATATTATGTGAAACATATATCTCATTTAAAACCATTAAAATGAAAAACAAATATAACAAATACTACATAATAATATACTTATAGGGTATATAACCCTATGAAAGAATCATAAATCTTTCCCGGTAATGTGTTCATCCTGTGTTTCTTGGTCCATGCTAAGGTCTGACATATTTTGAAAGAAAATACAGAGATCATCATTAGCATATTCCTATTTACCATATACTTTAACTAAGAATAAAAGGCAGATCTAGAATTTAAAGGTGGATAACATATGACAATTAGCCAAGTGCTGCAATTCTATCCTAAATGTAATGTACCCAATCTACTTTTACAACATATTTCTTAAATACGAGAGCAGAATCATCAGATAAGACTAATAGCGTGTGTACTGCAATTCCTAAATGTATATACTATTATAGTCTAAACAAAGATACATGGAAAACTTACTTTTGCATGCCAAATATGGAACCTGTTTCATCCAAGACTTCATCTCCTGGTTTGTCTGGTACCAGCATGTCATGGCCCATAACGAAAGCAGTCTCTTTCAGTTCTAACAAAATTAATTTAAACAACATTATTTTTTAAATCACTGTCAATTGTGCAAACATATACAAGTCATGTTTAAGAGTTGTTTATATCATCTGTTTTAAAGAGGTTTGGATAAAATGATTATAGGAAGATAATGACATCTGCTTAAGTAGCTTTAAAAACAGTCAAAATGTCTAAAATATAATAAACAATTAGTCTAAGCATTCTAATGAATATAACATTAATTCACTGGCAATCCGATACATTTCACAATCTTTGCTGAACATTAATTGTATGCCTTATTGATAATTTGAAGTAGATTAGTACATACCTGTAAACATCACATTTCATTCTGCTTCTATCGTAATCCTCCAGTAAAATATAAATATGAGACTAGCCACACTTGTATCCAGCAGAATCAAGAGTTTCAATAAAAATGATTTCACAATTTAGCAATTCAGAGCCCTTTTAAATAAATCGTGTTTGAAAATAGAGCATCAACCCTTTTAATGAATAACTAAGAATCGAACCCTTCCCAAACCAAAATGCAGGCTTATTTTTCCCTCGTTTTATGAAAAATCACGCTAAAATTCCAAATTGTAACGGTATGGGTTATCTTCCATAAGTATAAAAAAACACACTGTAATGGCAAAATACACAACAAAACCGTTCATCAAAACTTTATCCAGGTGTTTAGGTCATATATAACAATCATCAGCCAATATATATGTGCCAAATAAAAGTATATGATTTTCATGGGTTCTTAAAATAACCGTGATTGAATATGCGTAAAAATCATTAATGAATTATGATTTGGTAACTCTTAGTTTGATGGTCCAGTTTTGGGTTTTTAGTTCAAGTTTACATAGTTTGGATTCTCAAAATTGTAAGTTATATATATATATAATATCATATAAATCGCCGTCAGTAGCTTTAGAAACGGCGTACATTTGGCTGATGTTGGCGGGATATCTACTTTAAACTAGAGCTACAAATTAATGACATCATTTATTTTGAACTAAGTTGAAACCGTAAGGCATGATTTACAAATTGCAATACGGGTCTGGGGGCCATATTGTAACAATACTGCAGTGCTTTAGGTAAGCTTTCATCAAGCATGAAACAACTGAATTGCGAATTTACATTTACTAATGCGTATTCTTCTGATAGTGATGTACCGATTAATCGATTGTAACCGATCATCAGTTACTTAGGCATTTGATTATGATGATCGATTATGAAAGTATATAAACTTTGATTAATTTTAAAAATTGAAATAAACCTATACAGGAAAAAACAGTTGGGAAATAAACATGTTAGAATGAGCATGTACACAAATAAACGCATTTATATTTGAATTAAAATTACTTTACTGATTAAAATAAAATTACAATGACATTATAAACTAGACAGGAATGAATATATTCAAAAACTTGTTTTAAGTTCAAGGCCTGAAATACAGATTGACCTTCACGTTATACTTTATGCTGACTAGCCGATTATAACCAATGATTGATCGGTTACATCCAACCAATTGTAACCGATGATCGATTGTAAATTTCAACCGATTGCCCATCACTAGTTTTTGATGATTTGTTCGTTTGTATGATGTTTTACGTCATTTTCAACACATGTAAGGTTATATATGACAGTTGATTTTTTGTGATGAAGGCAGACCACCCACTTTTTTTGGGGTAGAACCAGTACTATGCACCATTAGAGAGATTTGGATGAAAACATATTCGTAATTACGCAGATACGTGTCTTATCTGGACTAGGCTAGCGCTAG